>BSBK01005181.1:57500-277388 GCA_027943335.1 Chamaecyparis obtusa
GCTGCCGATGCTGCCCATGGTGGATATGGTGATGATGCTGGTGGTGCACATGGTGGATATGTCGATGATGATGATGGCGTACATGGTGATGCCAGAGATGATATCTCATCATATGTTGATTTCCTCAATGCAGATGATGATCATCCCACACAGGTAAATTTAATTATAATTTAAATATAGCGTAATATTAAATTTCTTATTTATACAATTATGAGCCATAACATGTGGATTTTTCAGTGAACAGAGGAGGGTTGACCCTCCAACATTCATTAGCCATCATCATATGACATCGACACCTCGACATCTCAGTGCTCCATTCACGATATGCACTTTGATCTTGATACATTTAAACTTTAAACAAAATAAACTTTAATTGATAGTGTTTGACATATTTTTGTGATTTTGTAGGGTCTCTCATGTATGACTGAGATTGGTAGTCCTTCATTCTCTACCCCACTAGTCACCGAGAGTCAGCTGTATATAGCTTTAGTATGTTTTTCATTTATTAATTTTAAGTATTTGTATCTTACTAATTTATGTACAACTTTGATTCACACTTATTTTTTTGTAATTGTAGGCTTTTGGATTGTCTCATGTTGCACAATCCCATTTACGTCCTGGCTCATTGGTGACATTAGCTACGTGTCACACACAGGTAATGTACACATGTTTTTATTCCATATTTACATATTTAATCAAGTTATATATACTTTATAATTTATGTATATATGTACTATAAGTTTGATTCATGCTTTATATATGTTGTTCAGGTCGACACCACCATGAGTCTTGGCATGGCTATAGGATTAAGCCTGGCTATAGGATTAAGCCAAATGCATCCATCGACACTATCCTTTGAGGTGATGATTAATTTAAGTAATTTTTCAATGTCCTGTGTGTATCTAGATCTTAGATGATTAATTTAAATAATTTTTAATTTGTACTTTAAATTTTTTTACAGGACTTGGCTTCATCCATTTTTCATGTAGTTGAGGATGAGGGTGCTCAAGACCAGACAGAGCAAGATCAGGGTGCTCAGGACCAGACAGAGTAGGATGAGGGTACTCAGGACCAGACAGAGCATGTTGATGCATCGCAGTCCTCTTCACATGGAGTGAAGAGGACTGTAGATCAGCTAGATGAGTAGAGTTAGATTATGATGACTATTTGGACTTGTTCATTTTATTTATGATGACTATTTGGACTTGTTCATATTATTTTTTATGACTATTTGGACTTGTTTTATGATGACTATTTGGGCTTGTTTGGACTTGTTCATATTATTTTTACTTGTTGTTAGAGTAGGACTTGCATTATATACTAGTCCACTTGTTATCATATATTGTACTTGGAGTTGTTTTTAGAGTAGGACTTTGTTTTGTGATTGTATGTATATATCATGAGTTGATATGATGGACATTATGATACATGTAAATTATTTCAGGACTTGTTATGTAATTTATCAATTTATCCTTAAAAAAACATCTATCTAACAATGAGATCTATTAATTCATGTGTAATTGATCTAAGTACAATATCTAGATACGTGTTACAAGTAATATGAACACTTTGATTAACTATAAAAAAAATCATCTAGATCTAACAATGACATCTATTAATACATGTAAAATTGACAAGAACAATATGGATACATTACAAACTTAATAACTATTAAACAATGAGATCTATTAAGTGATCATAATCTGACCAATGTGCATAGTTTAATATTTGTAACAACAAAATTAGGTGAATACAAAGTTATGAATTTAACTTAAATATTTAAAATAAAATTCAATGTATAAAAATGAGTTCATGTGATCTTAAATTATTAACCCAAAATTGTACGAATACAAGAGTGCATTGTACTACATAAATAGTTCGTGTCTATGTTCTTCCAGACATCCTGCACCATAAAAATAAACATGTTGAAATGTTAGAATTTATAAACGTTCATTTAAAGTTAATTTTAATTTTAATTTCTAATTTATATCTCTAAATTATAAATTATGACACTTCAAAGAAGATGTGTAGAAAACATATACAAATATGACAATTGAACAAAAACTTACATGTATAAATTTGATTCAACCTAATGTACCATCAGCATCCTCTCTTTTCTGCAATGCGTCTATGATTGCCTCATGCTCTTCAATTGAAAGTGTCCATAAAATTTTATTAGCAGGTCTCCCTTTGTATCTTTCCAATTTGATATTTGTTGCCACTACCAAATGGGAATAGTGTATAATCTTCTTTTCTGATTGGTAGTCTTCAAAAGCTGGTAAACCATTCCTTCTTGTTAGGTATTTGTGTAGCCATGTACCAACTACCACAATAGACCCAATTGGATACTAAAAATTATCATCATCTACTTGATGACATATCAAATTTTTCTTGGGTTCTACACATCGAGCTAACCAATACTCTGTCTGCTCTTCATTATCCTCAGGTGCAACAAAAACATACACATGTCCTACAAAACCAAATTAAGTACATGTGCACTGTAAATAAAACTTGTTTAAATTAAAGTTTTATAATTCAAATATATATAATCATAAATTATATGACATACACATGTAACTAATATATAATTTAAAGTTTTATAATAAATTGTATTAAATTACCAGGTTGTATGAGATCTGAAACAGGATCATAATCTTCTAATGCAAAGGCATGATCCAGGTCTTCATTTATTATAACATCTTCATCTTGTCTCTCAATAGGTGTTAATTATTTTTGTTGCCATTCTTCAACCCATTATGTATTCTCGCATTCTTCCCATTCACTTGCAACACAAAATTGACAAAAACATGCAAGCTCCCTAGTCCATATAGTCCAAGTGTTAGAATTAGAACTCCTAAATGAATGTCATTTAGCTGATCCACTGATTGTATTACAATCATATCTTGAAAGGATATTCTTCTCTTCAACTAGTCAGAAAAAGCATCTGATTGTAGAGTTTTGACTTGATCCTGTAGACAAACTTGTTTTACACCATTCAACAATTGCACATGCATCTTTAAATTTTGATTTTTCCTCAAATTTGAGTTGCTCTCTACAAAGGGCTGTCTTAACACATGCACCAGCACCATCATGTTCTCCCTTCCCATGTCCAGCCTCAAAAAAACTCCAGATATGTTGGATATTTATTTTCTTGTGCATCCTACTCAACCAATAAAACATTCTAGCATTCTTGAATTGTCCTGTGCAATTATCTGACCATATTAGATGTTGTGTTATATGAATTTCTCTCTCCCTTAAATTTTCATAAAAGGTATTAAAGCAATATTGGACAAACTCTGATGAGTGTAACTTATTATCACTCATATAGAAATGGTACTCTCTCAATATTTTCCGATCCTCTTCTGTACTATCAGGTGCATGTTTATAGACAATATGAACAAAAAATTTTACTTGCACTGAATTATAATATTGTGGTTGGATCTCATCTTGTGGTGCAAGCGTGTAGTTCTCTGCAAAGTCAACAACTAACAGTATACTACCAATTGGAAATGTATTCTTGCATATGCGAAATTGTCCATCAAGCCATCTAGAATTGTGAGAGTGTTTCACATATTTAGGTATGATCTTACTCTTGAATTCATTCATAAAAGCATTAACACTAAGTTTTTTAGTTATTAGGTCACACCATTTTCCAACTTTTCCATCCTTCAATGGATACTCAACAGTTTTAAATCTTTGTACATCAACTAATTGTTGTCCAAAATCAAATGAAATATTTTCATGCAAACATTCATCTAATAATGTAAGATTGCCACATACATCACATACACTAGAAACACATGCATTCAAAAGATAAAATTGCTCATCAGGTGGGTTACAAAACAAATTTGATATAAACTCCTTTATAGTTTCAAGTGGTATATTTATACCACATTCCTACAACATTTCATTAGTATGCATAGTAGAACATATAGATCAAAAAATATCATAATGATAAAGAAATTGAACATGAGTTTTGAAACAACAGGTGATTCTTTCTTTGTTAATCCTTACATACCATGGTTTACATTTTAAAAAAGATCTTTGACTAATACTAATAGTTAACACCTTATCATCCACAAATTTTTTATACAATTCTATTTGAGTCATATCTAAAAGGTGTTTTGGATGTGAATCATGAACTTTTAAACCGACTCTTAATTTAAGAACATCTCTGGCATTAGGGGATACTCTTGTATTATCATGCCAAAATTTTTCAATCAAAGTTTTGACTTCACCAATAAGTTTCATGTCAGACCTCGGGAGTCTGCCACTGAAGGTCCATAAATAGTTTTCCGGATCACTTTCAAAGTTAACTCTTTTCTTTACAACTCTTGTTAAAGTTTTACGATTAATATTAAGATATCCACTTATGTTTGAAATCATTCTTTTATCAGTATTAGTTTTGTTTACTAAAGCTGTTGTTATTGCTCGCTGTACTATCTTTAGAACAACTTTTCTTTCCAATTGTGTCAAAGGCACTAGCAATAGTTGATACAACTTGTTTTAGAGACTCATCCTTCTTCTTAGTTTTCACATAAATGCCTAACCTCTTCATCACTTTTCGCATTTTAGACATTTTAATTAATTGTAACATTAATTGACATTGAAACCCAAATTTCTTATTATAAAAAAATTGTCTAAACAATCTGCTCACATGTGTCCTAATCTATCTCGATGAAACCAAACCATGTAGATTGTCTAACACATCAAATTTTAATTGAAATTGTTCATTTATTTCATTATCATTCAAATGAGTTTCTTTCTCAATCGGTGTTTCTATGTCTACATTTACATTGTTGATTTTAATTTGAATTGGTGTTTGATTTTCAGTTTCAATTGGGGTTTGACTTTCAGTTCCTTTATCATTATGATTAACATTACTAATTTCTAAAATTTCACGTGCAATTAAACTTGTTAATCTATTTTTAGGAATAAAATTTAAATCATTTCTATTGTAACCTGCTTCTAGCAAATCATGAACATTTTTATCAGAATAAGTTGTAACAATTGGATGTGAAGACATACTTGTATCCAATACTGGATTAGAAGATGCACCTAATTTTGCTTCTTCAACCTCTACATCCATTATGGTGTCTTCATTGTCTTCCTCTTTTGAAACAATTATTGAACTCGATGCTCCAACATTATTCGGGTTTCAAAGTCTTTCTCTTCTTTCTCATTGTCATTTTGCCTCCTCTCTATTTTCTGCAATCTCCTTAGGTGTCAAATTCTTCTTTAACCTCCTTCTACGTTGATTTGATCCCATTTTTGCACCAAAATTTGAATTGAAACAATCTTTTCTGAATGTCAGATTCAAAATAAGACAAATAAAAGGAATGTTGGTAGAAATATTCTCTTTGTCTACTGTGAATTGATAGAAAACAAAATGAAAATTCACAATCATTAGATCAGGCCCACAGTCTGGTTTTTTTATTGCAACGACTCTTTAAGAAACGGGCACCCGTTTTTAGTTTCAAAAAATGGGTGCCCATTTTTAGATTTACAAAACGGGCGCTTGTTATTTGAATTTAAATAACGAGCACCTGATTTGTAAATCTATGGGTAGGAACATTACCTCCTGGCTTGGGTTTTGGTTCGAGACAGGCTTGGTCCCACCAAGCCTGTGCTTGACCTTGCAAAAAAATGGCTAAGGCATTATAGAGTAAAATTTCTGCCTTGCCATAATTTTTAGGACAACTTCCTGAATGAATTTTTTGATAAAATGAAAACCCATTTTAGCTCTTATTGTGCAAATTATAAAAATATAAATTTTATAGTGATATGATGAATTTTAATATTTATACAATATTTATTAAGCCAATGTGGTACCTAAACTTGAAATACCAAGGTTAACTAAAACTTTAATAACTTTTTTAATTTTTTATTTTTTGAAAAATGAGTTATATGTAATCAAACTACATATAATTCTTTTCATTTTAAAAACAAAATTGAAAAAAAGTGAATTTATCATCAAATTATAGTGTCTGTACACCAGAGGTTTAAAAAATGTACTTTATAGTCAATTAAAAATTAATAAATAAAAAAATATTCAGTAAAAAAATAAGATAAAATATTCTCATCAATCTTCAGTGTTTTAGGTACCTTTTCCCAAAAGGATTCCCAAAAATACATTCATTTACTTCAAAAAAGGGTGTTCGTACACGCGTGAGGTGTGGTCCTGAAACAGGCATTTTGAAAAAGTGGTTTTTAGACATGCATACTAAAATTCAATTTATACCATGTGGGTATTGAAATAAATTACATATTTGAAAACTAGATTCTGAGCACTAAATTTTATATTACTGAAGTTTTTCAAGATTCAATCTTTAAGTGCTTCAAATTTGGACATCAATTGACAAAATTTTTGAAAAACAGAGAAAACACTTCCACTTTTTGGCCAAAAGTGGGACCCAACTTCTTGCAGCCACCCTATATTAAATTAATATTTAATTTTATTATCATAGTTTTATTTCAAAAAATTGACTTAAAAAATTATTAAAAAATTAATAGTACAAATTAAAATATTAATTTTTTTAATTATGATATAATATTTATATTAAAATATTTTGAATATATGTTAAGTATCAATTTTTTATTAAAAATAATGATTATAATATATACTAATTTAATATTAAATAGAATTATACTTTATAAAATATAATGAATTTATTAAAATTCTAATTATATATTTCACATTGTAATTACACTTATTACTTAATTAAAAGGCAAGTATGAGGTACTACGTGGCACTTGTTTAATATGATAGAATTGTTATAAATTACATCCCAATATTGGGATAAGCATTTCCTTGCATTTCATATTTGAAAATAACATTTAGGCATGATATCTTTCAAGATCAATCAATGTTCATCACTTGAGTCCTCCTCATGCTATAACTTTTCTATATTGATGCATCTTATTATTTTTTAAAGATGAGGTGGATAGACACACACATGTATTACTTAATATTACAACCCAAAAATTGAGAAATAATAGAATTCTGGTTGAGGAATGATATTTCAACCTTACTATTTTACTACTTTGAACAAATTTAATGAGTGTTACCACATCTTTATGGACTTATTTAAATCACCAACACAATTATAATAACACTTGGTTTTTAATATTTCAATACCCAAATTTACCTAAGACTTTTGTTAAACTCACTCAAGACTTCTTATATAAGCTAATATATTTTGAGATCATATTTCTGATGAACTACAACTGATTTAGAACCTGAATGAAGAATTTGTGATTAAAGATCACTGAGGAGTTGCTGATTAGATATGCAAATGATTAAATCGGTATTATGTTGTCATTGATGTCAACTAGCTTAACAGTACTTATCTTGTAAGTTACTATACCGAAACATTTGAAGAAAAGTGAAAGAGATGAAGAACATGAGGAAGATGTGTATGTCAGATGAGGATAAGGAATACATTGAGTAACTTATTGATGAGTCTATGACCTTATGATATTGACTTTATTATGTTGCATTCATCTATGATGAAGAATAGAGCTGAAAGACACAAAGCAGTGTTGTCGGTAAATGAAGCATTCTAGTATACACCGAAGGAGTGCAGTGTTAACCGAGTGCAGTGTTAACTGATCTTGTGTTCACCGATGCATTTCTTTGTTAACCGAGCAGAATAGAAAGGAATTAAATGATTAGCTTAGCTGATAAATTGATGAGCTGGAAAGCGTATGAAATTGAGGTAACAGATAAGGTTTGTTATGAAGATCAACGGCTAACATAATTCAAGGAAGATCTAATGGAGCAAATTGAAACATGTTACTGGCACATCAGCCGAAGAAGGTTAAAGTGGCAAAATCAATGAATGAGATTAAGCGGCAAAATCTAATAGAAAAAAAGAAAATGATTTACTCGTCTATATAAGAGACATTGGTTTCATTGTTGAAACAATGCCGGAGGAAGAAGATACTGTAGAATTATCACGTGAACAAGTTTTCATGCATTCTGATCATACTGGTTAGTGAGAACTGAATTGCAGAAAAATTACCGAGCTACAGAGAGTAATTACCGACAAATAGTAAGTTGATATAGTATTGAATCTGAAGTGATATATTGATCAGAAAGATTTATATGAGCTGAATATTGATCTGTAAACTACAATAGAAGTTGTATCAAGGCAAATCATCTACTGTTATATATTTAACCATTGTACACAGTCAAATCTCTTAACCAAATGGACTAAGAAAGTCTTTTTGTGTTTCATTCATAGAGTGAACATTGTTATCCTATCAACCCCAGAGTGACTGCTGGTTGGACGATAACTTCTAGTCTAAAATCCTCTAACAAGGTCACACCTAACAGTGTGTTTGTAACCTTTAACAAGGTTGGGTCTTCACCGACCTCACTTCAGAAGAGTGAACATTCTTGGGTTGCTGGTCCCAGGTAGTTTTTCCGTCACAGGGTTTCCACGTTAAATCTCTTATGTTATGTGTTGATTGTGATATTTGTTTGTTATCACTTTGCATATTACATGTTAGATTTGATCGATAACTACTATAAGTTTTAGATTGATAATCGGTAAAAGAATCGATAGTGAAAGTATTTTATGGTTACTGAGTAGCAGAAGTTGAAGAATTTTTTTGGATTATACATATTGTTTTGGGACACTGGATAACTGATTCACCCCCCTCTCAATTATTCTAACAATTGGTATTAGAGAAAGTTGCTTAGAACAGAGTTTTAAGGACTCCAGCACAAAGATCTCAAGATGTATAAGAGGGAAGTTCCAAAGCTTAACAAAGAGAACTTCGTAGTATGGCAAAGCCAGATGAAGTTGCACATATCTGGAATTGGGAACTTAGCACTAGAATTGATGCAAAATGGCTACATTGAATTGACACCTGGTCCCTTAACCCTTGATCAACTGAAAGACAGGCATGAACACAACATTACTATGATGGAACTTGTTGCTGCCTGTACTGATACCAAATTTGAAGACATTAAGGGATGCACTACTGCCAAAGCCATGTGGGATAAACTGACTCTAATATATAGTGGAGATTTGAATGTTAAAAGAGCCAGAGCAGAAAGCCTAAGAGGTTGATTTGATGATATGAAGATGAAAGAAGGTGAGAACATTGTGCAATACTCAAATAGACTAAAAGAGGTAGTACATGCTATTAGAGCATCAGATGGAATTATTGAGGATGAAACAGTGATAAGCAAGATTCTTAGAACTCTACTACCAGTTTATGCAATCAGGATCTCTGCAATTCATGAAACAAGAGCTACATCCAACCTTACTCTTGACAGATTGATCAGTAAGCTTACAACCTTTGAATTGACAATAGTTTTGTACCTTCTGTTGAATCTGCTTTCATGACTTCTTTGAAGATTGGTAAATCTAGTAGCAGGAATAGTAAGAATAATGATAGTGATAGTGGTACCCGATGAAGAACTTGATGAGCTTGAAGCTCTTATGGCCAAAAGATTACCCAAAGGTAAAGGAAGGTATAAAGGCATGCTTTAATTGTAAAGAAGTTGGCCACATTGCTGCTAGATGTCCGAATAAGAAAGATGATGATAGATCCAAAGACTGATTCGAAGGAAGCTATGGGAGAAGAGTCAACAGAGGCTACCGAAACAACAACAAAGACAACCAAGATAGCTATGATAAAGGGAAAAAGGTATGTTACATAGCTGAAGATATTGAATCTGAATCTAATATTGATGATGATGTAGAAGTAGTATTTGTTGCTATGAAATATGACTCAGAGGAAGAAGAGAAACATGAAGAAATAGCACTGATCTCTAAAATAAGTAGAAATGATACATGGATCATAAACAGTGGATGTACACATCATATGACTAGTGAAATAGAGAAATTTGATCTACTTGATGAATATGATGGAGGATTTGTTAGGATGGGAAATGATGCACCTTGTATGGTAAGAGGTAAAGGTTCACTGATGATTAATCATAGAATCAAATGTGAAAATGCATACTGGGTAGATGGACTGAACTATAATTTGTTAAGTGTGGCACAACTGAATAATTCAAGTCACCAACTTGCTTTTGAGAGCAGAAAGGTAAAAATCTATCATGATGGAGGAAGACTTGTCGAAACTAGTACACAATCCAGAGGCAATTTATTTTATCTTGATATTGATCAGTCTTCTTATTTATTAATGAAGGATGAAGATGCATAGTTGTGGCATAAGAGGTTATGCCATGTGAACTTTGATAACATGATCAATATTATTAAGAGGAAAAGAGTTAGAGGGTTGCCTAACTTGTCAAAACCGGATCATGCTATGTGTCATGAATGTCAAAAAGGTAAGATGACTAAGTCTAGTTTTAAAAGAAAAGACTACTCAACAAAGAAGATACTTGAGTTGGTTCATACCGACCTATGTGGTCCTATGAGAACTCAGAGTTATTATGGTGATAGATACTTTATTCTTTTTGTTGATGACTATACTAGACTGATGACAGTTATGTTCTTAAAAGAAAAATCTGAAGCATTTAAGATGTTTAAGTGGTATAAGGCAAAGGTAGAAAAAGAGACTGGAAAGGAATTAAAATGCTTAAGATCTGATAGAGGAGGTAAATTTATCTTTGATCAATTTACTAATTTCTATAATGAGCATTGTATCAAAAGATAGGTCTCTGCACCGAGAACACCTCAGCAGAATGGGATTGCTGAAAGAAGGATCAGGTCAATAATTGACTGTGTAAGAACACTAATGCTGCAAAAGAATATTTCTCAGACATACTGGAGGGAAGCTGTCAGTACAGTTGTATATGTGCTTAACCAAGTACAACTGAAGAAGGACACCAATCGGACACCCTATGAGCTATGGTTTGGACACAAACCTAATGTCTATACCAATGCTGATTGGGCTGGAAATGTGGATGACAAAAAAAGCACCACCGAAGGAGCATTCTTCTTTGGTGAAAGACTTGTAACCTGGACAAGTAAAAAGCAGGCTTCTATTTCTCAATCTACAACTGAAGCAGAGTATGTTGTTGTTGTTACTAATTGCTCAAACATTGCATATATCAAGCAAGTGTTGGAAGGAATGAATGAGGTAATCATTGACCTGGTGATTATATACTGTGACAACACCAGTGCTATTAATATTTCAAAGAATCCAGTGATGCACTCTAAGACAAAGCATATATCAATTAAGTATCACTACTTAAGAGAACAAGTGCAAGAGAAGCAAGTGAAGTTAGAATTTGTTACATCTAAAGAACAACTTGTAGATATCTTTACAAAGCCTCTACCGAAGGACACATTTGAATACTTGAGGACTAGACTTGGGGTCTGTCCCCTGCCTATCAGTCACTAATGTGATCTGGATGTTGCATCAGCTTAAACTTATCAAAAGATCACACATGTTGATGCATCATAGTTCACACTTTGGATAATGTTCAAGGTTGTGATTAAGTTTGAAGAACTAAAATAGATTGGGATATCAGTATACAAAGATACAGAGACTGTATTAGACAATAGAGAGTTACTTAGCTACTACATAGCTGATCATTTATTTGTTTATTTGGCATTGTTGTCAAAGGGAGAGATAAATAATATGAAAGTGAAAAGTTAAACATGCACCGATGAGAACTATCTAAGGGAGAGATAATCTGAAAGAAATAAAACATTGAAGATCAGTTACAGAGAACAAAAGAAAGAACTTGAGAGCTGAAAAGATCATATCTACAGAATGACAAAGCTGTATTTTATAATGTTGTTTAGTAACATAGTGATTAAACATGTTAAGCTAGGGAGAGCTTATACAACATTTGTTCACAAAGTTGTAGAATACATGTTTGGTATGTGTAGGGTACCTTGATATTACTTGAGTTGCCATCAATGCCAAAGGGAGAGATTGATGAACTACAACTGATTTAGAACCTGAATGAAGAATCTGTGATTAAAGATCACTGAGGAGTTGCTGATTAGATATGCAAGATGATTAAATCAGTTTTATGTTGTCATTGATGTCAACTAGCTTGACAGTACTTATCTTGTAAGTTACTATACCAAAACATCTAAAGAAAGGTGAAAGAGATGAAGAACATGAGGAAGATGTGTATGTCAGATGAGGATAAGGAATACATTGAGTAACTTGTTGATGAGTCTATGACCTTATGATATTGACTTTATTATGTTGCATTCATCTATGATGAAGAATAGAGCTGAAAGACACAAAGCAGTGTTGTCGGTAAATGAAGCATTCTAGTATACACCGATGGAGTGTAGTGTATACCGAGCGCAGTGTTAACTGAGCTTGTGTTCATTGACACATTTCTTTATTAACTGAGTAAAACAAAAAGGAATTAAATGATTAGCTTAGCCAAAAAATTGATGAGCTGGAAAGCGTATGAAATCGAGGTAACATATAAGGTTTATTATGAAGATCGATGGCTAACATAATTCAAGGAAGATATAATGGAGCAGATTGAAATGTGTTACTGACACATCAGCTGAAGAAGGTTAAAGTGGAAAAATCAATGAATGAGATTAAGTGGCAAAATCTGATGGACAAAAAGAAAATGATTTACTCATCTATATAAGAGACATTGGTTTCATTGTTGAAACAATGATGAAGGAAGACTTGATACTGCAGAATTATTGTGTGAACAAGTTTTCATGCATTTTGATCATACTGGTTAGTGAGAACCGAACTACAAAACAATTACCGAGCTACAGAGAGTAATTACCGACGAATAGTAAGTTGATATAGTATTGAATCTGAAGTGATATATTGATCAGAAAGATTTGTATGCGCTGAATATTATTCTGTAAACTGCAATAGAAGTTGTATCAAGGCAGATCATCTACTATTACATATTTAACCATTGTACACAGTCAAATCTCTTAACCGAGTGGACTAAGAAAGTCTTTTTATGTTTCATTCATAGAGTGAACATTGTTATCCTATCAACCCCAAAGTGACTGCTAGTTGGACGATAACTTCTAGTCTAAAATCCTCTAACAAGGTCACACCTAACAGTGTGTTTGTAACCTTTAACAGGGTTGGGTATTCACCAACCTCACTTCAGAAGAGTGAACATTTTTGGGTTGTCGGTCCTATGTGGTTTTTCCCTTCACAGGGTTTCCATGTTAAATCTCTTGTGTTATGTGTTGATTGTGATATTTTTTTGTTATCATACTTTTCATATTACATGTTAGATTTGATCGGTAACTACTATAAGTTTTAGATTGATAATCGGTAAAAGAATAGATAGTGAAAGTATTTTATGTTTACCCAGTAGCAGAAGTTGAAGAATTTGTTTTGGATTATACATATTGTTTTGGGACACTGGATAACTGATTCAGCCCCCTCTCAGTTATTCTAACAATTTCCTTTGTCCCACTTTACTTTATCCATACAATTTATTATCCAATTATTTGTATATCATGTTTTATAGCTCATAAGGCTTGTCCTCACTTGATTCTCTATAGATTTATTAGCTTTAATATAAGTGAATAGAATATTTGGCCATATTATGTCCTTTCTTTTCATGATATCCTTAACCAAATAAGACACATATAAAATAAGATGGGTAATTTTTTAAAAGTAGCCAATTAAGATTCATATTTTGTACAGATATATTATATTATAGAATTTCATTCAAATATATCAATTCTCAAGAATATATTTATCACTTTCTTCAATAAAGTTAAACATAAATTATGGAATAAAATTTTCTTGTTTTCTTCCCCACTCTTCTATACATTTCTTGATGTACATTGAGAATTATGAGATTTACTTTGGACATAGCTAGGCTAAGCTTTCTCAATGATCATCCTAGTTTTAAATTTACCAAGAATATTTATAACTTATATTTTATTGTACTAGAATCAAATTTTTTGTAAGTAATTCCTTTAACTATTGTGTTCATGCCATGGAGTAATCTGAAGAGGAAAGACCCTCAATGTTTTAGTAATTGATTGGTAATATATTTATATAGAAGTGAAAACACTTATTCCCAATTGTATATGTGCAATCATATAACCATAATATCTAAAACTAACAAAAATTGTTGATATCACAAAATAATTACACATTCTTGAGAACACTTCTCTCTAAAGAGAAAAACCTTGAATTAAGTGGAACTCCATCAAGTTTTTTTTTTGTGAACCTTATAAGGATATAACTCCAAGTTCAATTCCCAAGTTCTCAAACTTCTATTTATTTGTACTCCTTACTATTGTATCATGGATACAAAATTATTAGGTAACAAGGATTTCAAGGAAAGGAAATGAACTAATTTTTGTTTTTGTGTTTGATTCCCAGGGAATGTCATTTCATTCATGGTGTTTCTTGCTCCATTGTAAGTTTCAGTCTAATGAAATTCATCAGTTTTCTTATGTCTTTTGGGTGTTTTTTTTTTGTTTGTTTTTTTTTTTGGGGGGGGGGGGGTCATGGTGTTCAATATTTATATTCATTTTCTTTGAATTTAATTTTCTAAGCATTTTGTCCCATCAAACTTTATGATTTTTTATCAGGAAGGAAAAAATAGGTCATTTTCAGTTTCATAATGATAAATCATGGAGTTTGATCAGAATTCATTTCTCTTCTCCATCTTTTTTCTTTTAATGATATCATTTTCTCCTTCCTAATGATGGATCACCAGTTTGGTCAGAATTCATTTCTCTTCTATCATTTTCTGCTTCTGGATTATTTCAATTTTCCCTTATTAATAGATCATGGAATTTTATCATAATATGTTTCTCTTCTTTCACTTTCTACTTTTAAAGATGGACCCTAAAATTTCTTTCTCCTCTCTTGCTTTCTACTTCTTGATGGTTGATCATAAAGTTTGATAAAAACATTGAGAAAAGAATAAAGACTCAACTCATAGAATTAATTTACATACTACTATCATGAGTTGTAGAAATTAGCTGTCAATACATTTATTTTCTTTCACTTTCTTTCTTTCTGATGATAAAACATAGAATTATGTTAGAATTTATTTTTTTCTCTTTTTTTTTCCTACTTTCTAATGATAGATAAAACCAAAATAGACAAAATGAAATTAAGAAATGATGATACTTGAACTACAAAAATTAGATATCTACAATGTTCAATATTCCACTTCAAATTGAAGCCCAACTAGTACAATAGATATCTCTTCCATTAAAAATTTGGTATTCATGAACAAACCCATGATTCAAAATATGTCACAACCCATTTTCCCATTCAATATTAAGTTCCTTAAATTTAGGAGAAATCAATTTAATTGGTGGAGTCTCCGATGTTTTAATTTTTGTTACGCTTGATTCTGTGGATGGACAGGTAGTTTGGACTGGTAGTTAGGCTTGTACTAGGGAATTCAAGTGGTGCACAGGAGTGAAGGCTCAGTTAAAAACCAGAGGGAGATAGAGAGATAAAGCACATCAAAAGAGAAGTAAAAAAAGAACCAAAAATCACGCAACGAAAGAACAATATTGCACGCAATGAAAGTTGGGAAAAAAAAGATGATGGTTCAAGAGAGAGATGATGATTCTTTCTTTGGCATGTGTTTGATAAGATGAAGAACTTAGAAACAAAAAGAAACATCTTGGAGAATACGTTTTTCATTTGCAAGAACTACTCTGAAGAACAAAAGAACTCAGAGCAGGGAAGGAAAAATCTATGGCTTCTAGCTAAAGAGGATCGCATGAGAAAAGGTCTCTACCTTTGCAACTAAACTCAATCTACTCCAAATTCCATTTTTAAATTCTTTTGCAAGAAAAATTTTAATTTCCAGTGTTGTCCAAGTGTTGTAAAAATTTCATAGTTGAATGGGTGTCAGTAAGGATTACACTCCCTACTTAGATGTCAAATTATTTCTTTTACCAAAACTGTCTATCTTGAATTTGATGGTTCTTATAGAGCATTAGTTGTTGGTGTGGTTGCATAGTGGGTTTTATTCTTGACTTTGATTCCTCCTACTACTTGTATGCAACCTACAGTTTTATTAGTTTATTTGGAGAGTTGATTTTTTTAAAAGAAAATATTTCTTTTTATAGAGAATTTTGCCTCTGAATGCTTCAAATTCCACCTTATTTTACTGTCCCTACATGTGTGAATATTGGAACAGCCCATAAACATAGAAGTCAATATTCTTAAGGATGAAGTAGTTGGAGACTTGTTTAAAAAGAAAACTTGTAACTGTTATATGTAAACTTTGGTGTTCTATCTTAACGTTTGTTATGAGTCACAAATTACCTCCATTGTTTTCGACTTCACAGTTCCCTTTGAGCGACATGGGTGAGAGTGTTGGTGAAAAGATCGATGATATTTTATTTTCTTAGCTGTGATTTAGTTTAGAGAAAGAATAATTCTTGTAGCAATTTGATTTAATATTCATATATTTTGTTTAAACACTATAGAAAACTATTATTACCGATATGTTTAATAAATCTCAGTGCTGGGAAGAATTTAGTAAAAATATTATGGAATTAGTTTTAGATCTTATAATTCCAATCAAAGATCCAATAATAGAAAAAAAAATCAATCTGATAGAATACCAACAAATAAAGTTTCTATGTTGAGATTCTTGTAAGAAAAAAAATGATGTTATTAAATTATAAAACAAAGATAGTAACCTGAAATTTCTCTATTGCAATAGTTCAAAGATCTATTAAATAAAAGTTTTGAGAATGAAGAATTAGAAAATAAATTTTGTTTCAAAGTTAATTTACCTTTGACAGAGTCATGTTAGTGATAAACATTCATACGAGTAGAACACTATTTAAAAACTATGATCAATGATCTTAAGATTAGAATTTAGGAAACATGCTTAGTGTTTTACTCTTTAATCTGCGACAAGAACTTCTTGAATTACCCATGGAAATAACATGATCATCAAAAGAGGAAATATAGATTTTATTTTAGGAACTTGTATCCCAAATTTGTGTGTTAATATGATTTATAGGAGGGAGCTAACCACTTTGTTGAATGGAAATCAGTTAAATTAAGTATACCTTAGAAAGTCTACAATAATATTATTTGAAAATTAAATGTGTGTACCTAAGTGCTTCTTTGAAAACTTAATATGATTAAAGTATAATGAAATCTTGTTGCTTCCTATGACATTATTGCAAGTTCCTTCTTTTTAAGTAATCTCTTGGTATATCTATATATGTGAGTGAGAAAGGAATCGAGATCTCAGTATGTTGATTAAGAAAAGGTAGATGCTTCTTATTTAACATACATGACTAATGCATTTGGTTTATCCATGTCTTGATGATAATGATTTAGAATATGGTTATTTCTTATTAAACTACTACAAAAAAAATAAAAGAGGTGAAAGTCAAATCTTAATGAGTAGATATATGGAGGAAAGCTAGACATGTAAATTTGTTAGACCTATTTTCAAAGTACCTGTTAATAATTGTTATGGTTTATGCTTCATGAATGAAATGAATTTTTTATATGTGTATATCTTGAGTTTTCTTCGTGTACTAAGAATAATTCAAGTTATATTGAACATTTGAACTAAAATAGATATTGGCGGAAATTATAAGCTTGACATATTTTTTTATAGATAGGATAAATATTTGTTATGTTCCTTTATGTATGTTAAATTCACCATGAAACAAGATGTACTATGCATTAAATGAGAATATTTGCACAATCTTTTTCATATGTATGAAATGGAAGTAGATTTTTAAGATTTTCTTTTGGAAGTCCATGACATGTTATATGGGAAACTGAATGTGGATGTATCAAGTAGCTCACATATTCCATTACTCCTTAGTTTTACTTTGTTAGATTACTTCTAGCTAAGCTGGGTATCTTTCATGTTAGGAAAGATTCTGGGGAAGTGTTAATACTTCGTGGTAGGGTGGAAATGCACTCCCACAATATTCTCGCCCTAGCTGACTTTTGTGAATAGGTTTCTGAAGCATTTTTTTGATGGACTTTACCTTACAGTGCTATATGCATCTAGTATTTGACATGGTGGTATTTCTTGACCTTAAGGCTTACCTTTATTTTTATGAAATGGAAGATCATATTTGAAACTAATCTTAATGTTTTATTATATGTTTCAATAGTTGGTCAAAAATCTATTGAGTTGTTATCATGACATGATAGTTTGTTCTTGCTTGTATTCAATGAGACATATCTTATTGTGATTGCGGGTTTTTACTGATGTGGCTTTTGTTTCGTAAGTCTAGTCTTTACATATGGTATCAGAGCTCTGGGTTCCATACTAGGGCCTTGAGTTCACTATGCTTAGTTGCAACCCTTAGTCATAGAAACTGTGATTCGATTAATGCTTGGTCTAAGAATGTAACTGTGGCTCCCTAGATTGACTAGAGTGTCTTCCAATTTCAGTTTATCTTGATAGAAAAGGATAGGATGTTCCTTATTTGATGAGAAATAGACACTTGAGGGACAATATTTCTTATGTGTGTGAAATTTTCTGAATGTCCCTAGCTGCTCTTGAAACTATTAAAGTTTGAAACAGTTATGTGAACTTGATAACTGTCTACCTTTGAGTGGTGTGATTGCTTCCTATTTTATATTGAAAAATGTTAGAATATGTAAAAAATTATGAGGTATATTGTGTGTGAGATACACTTAAAAATTTGATATATAATTCTCTACATTAGTATGGCAAAGAAAGAAGATAAAATTTTATGAGATATTGTGTAGTTAAATAATGATGGGTATGCAATAAAGGTATGAGAGTTTGCCAGAATTTAGGACTTGGCTTGTGATAAATGATGGAAATATGTATTACTGTAAGGTATATTTGCAAGTGTTATGAAATTATTTTAATACTAGAAGCATATGAAATTCTTGGGGAAGAAGAATTCAACATGTTTTATTTGAAACATAAATTTGTAGAAAATTTGTGAAAATATATTTATGTCTTACCTTACATGGGATGAGTTTTCAAAGAAAAAAGAGAATTAACAATTCATGTGGGCTAGCTTTAGTGGATAGAGCGATTTGTTTAAGGTAATTGAATGTGTTATTACATGATGATGTAAACTTTGAGATTTATGTTCTAGAAGTATAGTCATATTCTTTAGCATACCTTGGATGCAAGGTGATGTGTAGCTTTTAATCCCTCCTTGTGGCTAGTGTTAGTCACTTTGTAAATGTGATTTGGTTTTCAATTGATGTTTTATTTTGAACTTTGATCAATGAACTTTGAAAGTGGTGAAGGAATAGCTTGAAATTTTAAGTTCTCTTGTGTGACCATCTAGCCACCAATTTTGAGCTTTTCAATCAATTGAGAATTTTTTTTCACACTTCTTTTGATTTTTCTTTTGATCCTTGAGGTTTTGAATTGAAATTTATGAACTGTGATTATTGTGATTTCTTATGATCTTGTGGTGGCTAGATTTTTTTGTTTTATATTGCTAGTCCTATGATGTAAAGTGATGTCATTTATCATGTTCAATGTACAACTTTGATAGATTGTAAAAGGGAGTAGATTGCGAAGAACATACCATTCCTCATCTTGTATTCATGTATGTTACTTGAAATATGTTTCAACTATTATGAAAGGATCAAACTGAAATGACATGCAAATGGTTGTGTATATTAGAAATGCATTTTATGAAATCATTAACATTGACTGATATTCTTTGATGTGAGTTTTGATGCTACGAAGAGCATTGCATGGATATTCACAGAATGATGGAATCCATGGAAAATATATCTTTTTGACATTAATATGATAGTACTAGCACATGGGTGATTTATTTGAGACCTTGCATGAAATTATTATGAGGTGATTTAAATAGATGTACTACTTGATGCATTCGATGATCGACAAGTAGGTCGACATATTTTAATGGGGAAATGAAATAAAGTTATTTGGTTATGAAGCGCTATTGGTGTTTTAACAGAATGGCCAACACCTTATTCTTATATGACTGCTTATGATATACTAAGATTACTCATGATGAAAGGCATAATTCATTTGACTAGTTGAATTGTTGTGTGACTTTTATGCTTTTGTTAATGCAACATTAAATGGAAAGAAATAAATTATATACCTATGTTTGTATCATTTCTATACTATGTATGTGTATTGGAAAGCTTACCTTCTGGTGAGGGTGCTAATGTGGAAGAAGTAAATAGGGAACGGTAGAAAGGGATGTTTCTCTACCTTCCATTTTTCATTCCTGGTGATAAAAAGATGCTTTGGCCAAAGCTTGTGCACATATGTTTTCATAAATATGTTGTCCATTTTTCATCTCCCTACCACATCCATGATTAGTTCTACTTAGACATATGTGGAAAGTAGTTAGTTTCATGGTTGCACCAGACACCCCCTGTCTTTTATTTGTTGGGCATTGCAAGGTTAGGAATTCTATGAGTAGGTAGAATCCCAAGGAAGTGTAAGACTTAGTGGATAGAACAGACAAGTGTTCGAGCCACACTCTCGTCTTGAGATTTACAAATGGACGATTGACTGTCTGATGGCATAGGAGATAGGGACTTATATAAGGACAAATGTTTGATTGCAATAAAGTGTCTTGTTTCATGATTGACCTTTATGGTTATGTTTTTGGATGCATTGTTATAGATGTATAACATACATTGATGTGTTGATTTTATATGGTGATGAATTATCATGATTTATTTGGATGTATATGTTTAGATGAAGCACACTTGCATTACATTGATGAAAATGTGAATGCTTATTCGTAATAAGATGTAAGATTTGTAGGACTTATATTATTTTAGAGATGACATATAAATGCTATGATGAAATGAGCTAAAAATTTCTTTTGAAATATTGTTGTGATGAGAAGGGTATGAGGGCCTAGGTCACATAAATAGAAAAATGGATCTACTAATATTTTCAAGTGATGGACGAGGATGTATGAATAATTTTCTCATTTAGTGAGTATCACATATTAGATGGTACATATGAGTGATTTACTTACTTGTGGTTAAATTGTGATTTAAAGAATATTTTAGTTGAAATTTTGCAATCTTCAAATGACTCATTTCTCTTGAATATAGAATATTGAAATTTTTATTTTATGAAGTAATGACACTATGATTGGGATAAAAATATTGTGAATATATAAATATGATTATGCCAAGAATGTGGATTCAAGGAAACCACAAATATGCACAATATATTGTGATACCACGATAAGGTCTAGTAAGCATAGGTATGTGGGTCATTTCTTGCTACTTAAGAGTATCATGTAAGTTATTTCTGAAAGCATTGAGTATGAAAATGTTAGATTTTCAATTTTGATTATGATAGTGACATGAACTGATACTTTGATGTTGTTATTATGTGTGCACGGAAGGAACAACACATGATAATAGAGGGAGAATATTGTCGGAGAGAGGTAACTCTAACCTTGTAAAAATGGAGGGTAGTAATGGAATTCACACACTCACATAGGAAATGTTCTTGAAATAATTATGATACAAGCGTGTTTGTTTTGCTTCAAATGTATTTGTTCATGGTGCAAGTTCTAACTAGAATGCATAACTGGTGAAAATTTGACAT
This sequence comes from Chamaecyparis obtusa, assembly GCA_027943335.1. NCBI lineage: Eukaryota > Viridiplantae > Streptophyta > Pinopsida > Cupressales > Cupressaceae > Chamaecyparis > Chamaecyparis obtusa. Next base: position 78,979 of record BSBK01005181.1, read on the forward strand.
TATGTAAGACAATCAAATTGAAACTTGTTGATTTTATGTTAGAATCTGAAAGTGTGTACATGTATTACCTTTAATATTTGAATAATGGGAGATGATTTATTATCATGTCAATTGTAAAATTCTTGAATTATCTTTAAATATGATTGTAAATTTTGAATTATGCATCAAGACGATGCATTCTTAAGAGGGGAAGGATGTCACAAACCATTTTCCCAGTCAATATTAAGTTCCTTAAATTTAGGAGAAATCAGTTTAACTGGTGGAGTCTCTAATGTTTTAATTTTTGTTATGCATGATTCTACAGATGGACGGGCAGTTTGGACGGGTAGTTAGGCTTGTACTAGGGAATTCAAGTGGTGCACAAGAGTGAAGGATCAATTAAAAATTGGAGGGAGACAAGGAGATCAAGCACATCAGAAGAGAAGTAAAAAAAACCAAAAATCAAGCAGTGGAAGAACAATATTGCACACAATGAAAGTTGGGAAAAAAAAAAAGACGATGGTTAAAGAGAGAGATGATGATTCTTGCTTTTGCATGTGTTTGATAAGATTAAGAACTTAGAAACAAAAAGAAACATCTTGGAGAATACATTTTTCATCTGCAAGAACTACTCTGAAGAACAAAACAACTCGAAGCGGGGAAGGATGAATCTATGGATTCTAGCTGAAGAGGATTGCATGAGCAAAGGTCTCTACCTTTGAAACTAAACTCAATCTACTCAAGGTTCCATTTTTAAATTCTTTTGGAGGAAAATTTTTAATTTCCACCATTATTCAAGTGTTGTAAAATTTTAATAGCTGAATGGGTGTCAGTAAGTAGTACACTCCCTACTTAGATTTCAGATTGTTTCTTTTACCAAAACTGTCTATCTTGAATTTTATGGCTCCTGTAGAGCATTAGTTGTTGGTGTGGTTGCATAGTGGGTTTTATTCTTGACTTAGATTCCTCTTGCTACCTGTATGCAACTTGCAATTTTCTCAGCTTCTTTGGAGAGTTGATTATTTTTTAAGAAAATATTTCTTTTCATAGAAAATGTTGCCTCTAAATGGTTAAAATTCCACCTTATTTTATTGTCATTGCATGTGCGAAGATTGGAACAGCCCGTACAAACATAGTAGTCAATATTCTTAAGGCTGAAGTAGTTGGAGACTTGTTTAAAAAGAAAACTTGTAACTTTTATATGTAAACTTTGGTGCTCTATCTTAATGTTTGTTATGAGTTGCAAACTACCTCCATTGTTTTCGACTTCACGGTTCCCTTTGAGCAGCATGGCTGAGAGTGTAGGTGTAAAGACCAATGATATTTTATTTTCTTAGTTGTGATTTAGTTTAGAGAAAGAATAATTCCTATAGCAATTTGATTTAATATTCATATATTTTGTTTAAACACTGTAGCAAATTGTTATTACTGATATGTTAAATAAATCTCAGTGCTGGGAAGAATTTAGTAAAAATATAGTGAAATTAGTTTTAGATCTTAGAATTCCAGTCAAAGATCCAAAGATAGAACAAAAATCAATCTGATAGAATACCAACAAATAATTTTTTTATGTTGAGATTCTTGTAAGAAAAAAAAAAGTATGTTGTTATTAAATGATAAAATAGAGATAGTAACCTGAAATTTTTCTGCTACAATCGTTCAAAGATCTATTAAATAAAAGTTTAGAGAATGAAGAATTAGAAAATAAATTTTGTTTTCAAAGTTAATTTACCTTTGACAGAGCCCCATTAGTGATAAATATTCATAGAAGTAGAACACTGTTTAAAAACTATGATCAATGATCTTAAGATTAGAATTTGGGAAACATGCTTAGTGTTTTACTCTTTAATCTACGACAGGAACTTCCTGAATTACTTGTGGAAATAAGAGGAAATATAGATTTTATTTTAGAAACTTGTATCCCAGATTTGTGTGTTAATATGATTTATAGGAGAGAGCTAACCACTTTGTTGAATGGAAATCAGTTAAATTAAGTATACCTTAGAAAGTCTACAATAATATTATTTTAAAAATTAAATGTGTGTACCTGAGTACTTGTGTGGAAACTTGATATGATTAAAGTATCATGAAATCTTGTTGCTTCCTATGCCATTATTACAAGTTCCTTATTTTTAAGTAATCTCTTGGTATATCTACATATGTGAGTGAGAAAGGAATTGAGATCTCAATATGTTGATTAAGAAAGGGTTGATGCTTCTTATCTAGCATACCTGAGTAATGTATTTGGTTTATCCATGTCTTGATGATAATGATTTAGAATATGGTTATTTCTTATTAAACTACTACAAAAAAATAAAAGAAGTGAAAGTCAAATCTTAATGAGTAGATATATGGAGAAAAGTTAGACATGTAAATTTGTTAGACCTATTTGCGAAGTACCTATTAATCATTGTTATAGTTTATGCTTCCTGAATGAAATGAATTTGTTATACATGTGTATATCTTGGGTTTTCTCTGTGTACTAAGAAGAATTCAAGTTATATTGAAGATTTGAACTAAAAGAGATATTGGCGGAAATTATAAGCTTGACATGTTTTTTTTTATAGATAGGAGAAATATTTTGTTATGTTCTTTTATGTATGTTAAATGCACCATGAAACAAGATGTACTATGCATTAAATGAGAATATTTGCACAATCTTTTCCATATGTATGAAATGGAAGTAGATTTTTAAGGTTTTCTTTTGGAAGTCCATGACATGTTATATGGGAAACTAAATGTAGATGTATCAAGTAGCACATATCCCATTACTCCTTAGTTTTACTTTATTAGATTACTTCTAGCTGGGTTGGCTATCTTTTATGTCAGGGAAGATTTTGGGGAAGCGTTAATGCTTCGTGGTAGGGTGGAAATGTACTCCCACAATATTCTCGCCCTAGATGACTTTTGTGAATAGGCTTTTGAAACATTTTTTTGATGAAGGACTTTACCTTATAGTGCTATATGCATCGGTATTTGACATGGTTGTATTTCTCGACCATGAGGCTTACCTTTATTTTTATGAAATGGAAGATCATATTTGAAACTAATCTTAATTTTTTACTATATGTTTCGACAGTTGGTCAAAAATCTATTGAGTTGTTATCATGACATGATAGTTTATTCTTGCTTGTATTTGATGAGACATCTCTTATTGTGATTTCTTTAGGACACTTGACAGATGGTCAACTTTCCGCTTATCTTTGGACGAAGGTATGCTTTATCAACACATATGGTCGTAAATGTACTTCATTTATTTCTATTTTATAGGGAATCTATTGGTAACTTGTCGACTTATACAATTGACCTTTGACTTGTTGACCGACTCCCTTGGATTGTAGGTTTTTTACTGATGTGGCTTTTGTGTCGTAAGTCCAGTCTTTACAAAATAACTATAAACAATCCAGTTTCAGAAGCTTTTAGCAAAGAGATGAATGTGTATATTTTATTGTAACGCCCATTAAGCATGTTGGAAAGCATTCTATTTTCCTCTGATCCTCTGGATAGAATTAGGTTTTTTATGTGGTTTCACTGATATGATATTATACTTTGTTCTCTTCTCGTGGCTTTTTTCTCTTTTCAAGCCAACTTTTTTTGATGAATAGAGGCCTTCACTATTAATTAGAAATATTAAAGTACAATATTCACAAAAAAAGGGGCTAGAGGAATGAATCACCCCACAAGTTCACACGGCACTAAGGCCGGAAACAAACAACTATTCATCAAAAAAAATTATAAAACCAAAAACCCTCAAGCTACGAGAGCAATAGCAGAAGAGGGAGGAGGATCTTTGTCATCCGGATTGCCCCAGAATCAGGCCAACTTTCATTCGGGTATACAGAAAGAAGTCCACTGAAATATTTCATCCAATTCTATACATAGTTGACTTGTTCAGCGCCATATTTTGGTTGTACTATGGCGTGATGAAGCCTGACTGTACTTTAATTGTGACAATAAATTGTGTTGGTTGCATAATTGAGACTCTCTACCTCTCCATGTACGTAGCCTATGCTCCTAAACAAGCCAAGGTATGTATGCACTTACATATATGTATAAATAAAACAGTAATTATTTCCATTTTAACAAAATTTTGAGAATGAATTTAGTAGAAGATTTTGTTGCCTTTGAAAATGAAAGCACAAAAATCCAGAAAGTTTTGAATCTTTTGGGATTTTGGTGTTATTCAGGAATAGCGGCCTGCAAGGAAAACTCTAAAACTAGAAAATGGGTCTCATTACTATTATTGTGATTGTTATTGTTTTTGGTCTCTTCTCAATTTTGTGGGTCTTAGTTGGCATTAATTTTTCATAGATCCTGAATAAAAAAAAGTGTATGTATATAGTGTAAATCAGAAACTTTTATATCTTATAGATCTTATTAAAAATGGGTTGAAAAACAATAATTAAATAGATTTTAAAATTTGATTTGTGTACCTACAAATTAATCTTATATACAATATACTTCTACAGAGAAACTGGCCACTTATAGAAATCAATATATTTTAGATAGATTATCATTGTTAAAGAAAATTTACTAACACTTCTTTTTAGACCCAATTTATTTCTTGTATTGGTAGGGAGAAAAAGAGAAAAGTTCTGTAGATGTTGTAACGGGAGACTCCATTTAAAAAATCTATAATATCTGACAGATTCTTTGTGTATACAGATTACGATTGCAAAATTGCTCATGTGTCTGAACATGGGTGTGTTTGGGTCTGTGGTATTATTCACCCTCTTGTTTTCAAAAGGAAAGAAGCGAATCCTCATAGTGGGTTGGATCAGTTCAGCAATATCTGTCACAGTATATGAAGCTCCTTTAAGCATACTGGTAAATCAATCGGACACATTTCATAACATGCCTGATGAAGTTTCCCAATATTTGTTCATGGCAGAGATTAGTAATCTGTACAAAGAGTGTTGAGTTCATGCCCTTTCATTTGTCCTTCTTCCTGACTGTCAATGCCACAATCTGGTTTGCATATGGACTGCTGATCAAAGACATGTTTGTTGCAGTAAGTATATTAATACCAACTTAATCTACATAGTATATATCTATTTATTTTAAAATTTAGTGGCATGGGTTATGACCTAATGGAATTTTTTTTGCAGCTACCAAATGTCTTGGGCTTCCTCTTTGGAATAGTGCAAATGGCATTGTATATTCTATATAGAAATTCAAAGGAAGTGAAAGATGAACTCAGTGAGTTTAGCAGAAATTCATCGCATTGACATTCCTGCTTGCGAAAATGATGATGATGAAAATTCCGGAAACACAATGCAGATGAGTTTGTGAGGTTGACAGAAAACAGTCAGAATTAACAGCTGTTTAATCTGAAATTAGTAGGTTTAATTGCTCTCATAATTTCTAATGATGATTCCATCAGGGAAGACAGTAATAGTTGTGATGGTGTTTATACCCGCATCAGTGATTTAATTCTAAGTCTACTCTTTGATTGAGGATAAATTTTAAAAGAAATTTAAAAACAAATGGTTTGACAAAAATGGTATTAGTTTTTCTATTTTGATCTATCTTTCAAATTTTCATACAACATTCCTTAAGCAATATATAAGCTTATAAGAGTTAGCTTTTCATTTATTTTTAGCATTGTAATTTAAGGGATATAAATGTGTCAAGATCTATTCGAATTAATGATCTTAAAAAAGTGTATTTTTGTATAAACAATATTTATGGTAATATAATTGTAGTTCTTTTCAACTATATGGTGGATTTGTGTCTCAAGGATCACCACTAGATCTAGCACCTTACTTGTATTTATTAGAAAAAAAATCTATTATTTTCTTGGTTTCAAAAAGCTTTTAGAAATTTGTTTGAATAAATAGTTAATTATTTAATTGTCAAGGATAGGAGAGGTTATATTGAACTTAAAATTGTATGTGAGTCCTTACATTTCATTTACTGTTTTTGTCAAGGTAGTCAAGTTTACAACACATTTTATGTTAGCAAACTCTTTATTTTAGACACTTATCACCACTTCTACCCACTCATATATATCTTAGATATTGGCCACAATTAATTGATCTTTAAGGAGCTAAAAAAATCCCTTGAGCCTAGAAACTTCTAAATTCCTTCTGCTAATCTCTTGATCCTCCCAATCCATTTCCATTTGAACCTTATTGCTTTGTTCCATGTTTTATTCTATAAGTTTTAAGGTCTCTTCTAGGCTCCAAATATAATATTGAATATTTTGTCTCGATAAGATTTGGAGACATCATTTGTGACTTTGTTGTGAGGCCAACAACCTTTATTCAATTCCAGTTAGCTTATTCTAAGCATATTTCATTTCATCATTATAGTAGCAAACATCGCTATGGGCCCATGCCCCTACAAGATTCTACCTCAACCATCCTTATCAAGTTATTGTACCTAGCTCATCTTTTTATACCGTATAAATTCTTCTCCACCAATCCTAATGTTTCTTTACCCTTCTAGACATTTCATGATACCTTTATTAGGTTCAAGTATATGATTTAAAATTATACTCATGATGTTGAACCTTTCTCTCATCTGGAATCTCCTTAAATGTGGCTGGAAAAATGAGATGTTGCGATTACCAAGTGTCATTTGGTCCACAATATTTGAAACCTTTGAGAACAATATTCCATAAAGGATTTGATTGAAGCCTCAAGTTCATTATGAGTGATATTGTTTAGGTGGCTGCTTTCTTTGATCTACTTTAGTGCCTACTATTGTGTAATATTATTTTATTATTTAATATGTTAGAATTGCTATATTACATCCCAATATTGGGATAAGCATTTCCTTGCACTTCATATTTGAAAATAACATTTAGGCATGCTATCTTTCAAGATCAATCAATGTTCATCACTTGAGTCCTCCTCATGCTCTAAATTTTCTATATTTGTGCATCTTATTAAATTTTTTTAATTGAGGTAGATAGACACACACATGTATTACTTAACATTACAACCCAAAAATTGAGAAATAATAGAATTTTGGTCGAGGAATGATATTTCAACCTTACTTATTTACTACTTTGAACAAATTTTATGAGTGTTACCACATTTTTATGGACTTATTTAAATCACCAACACAATTATAATAACACTTAGTTTTTAATATTTCAATACCAAGCTTTACCTAAGGCTTTTGATAAACTCACTCAAGACTTCTTATATAAGCTAATATATTTTGAGATCATATTTCCTCTGTCTTGCTTTACTTTATCCATACAATTCGTTATCCAAATATTATTTGTATATCATATCATGTTTTGTAAGCTCGTAAGGCCTGTCCTCACTTGATTCTCTATAGATTTATTAGCTTTAATATAAGTGAACAGAATATTTGGCCATATTATGTCCTTTATTTTCATGATATCCTTAACCAGATAGGACACATATAAAATAAGATGGGTAAGTTTTTAAAAGTAGCCAATTAAAATTCATATTTTGTATGACATATTATAATATAGAATTTTATTCAAATATATCAATTATCAAGAATATATTTATCACTTTCTTCCATAAATTTAAACATAAAGTATGGAATAAAATATCCTTGTTTTCTTCCCCACTCTTCTGTACATTTCTTTATGTACATCAAAAATTATGAGATTGACTTTGGACATAGCTAGCCCAAGCTTTCTGAATGATCATCCTAGTTTTACATTTACCAAGAATATTGATAACTTATATTTTATTGTAGGGTATGTGCAAGATCATGAGGGGCCAAACTATGCCCTTAAGTGGCAATGAAAAATCAGAAAATCAGGGTTAGTCAACTTGACGTGAAAATTTCAACTAGCTATGAATCTAATATCAAAAAGTTGTAAGAATAAAATCTATAGAAAATTGAATGTAGTTTCTAAACTACTAGGCCTTTTTTGAGAAAAACTTAGTATGATTGGTGAAAAGTATAGATTTCAATGCAGCAGTACAAAAATTTCAGGAAAAAAATAAGAAGTAGGTGTATGTCTGACCACCTTAATCATAATCAAATGATAATATTTTATTATAAGATTTTATATATAAGTAGTAGACTCATGCCCGGATGTGACGCATATTTTTTTGTAATTTTATTCCAAAAAAAAATTAATTATGAATTTTTTGCTACAACATTTTTAGAATAAAAAAACTCCCATGTCTGACCACCTTAACTCATTCAAAACTTTACAAAATTCAAATTTTATTTTTTTTCCTTATAGTGGGTGAAGCATAGAATGTGACGCATTTTTTGGATTTCAAAAATGTTATACCGTTTGAAAGTTATAGTCATTTTTCAATCAATATATAAATCAACACTTAAGAGGTAGCTCAATTAGAAAATAACTAATAATTACTTACCGAATTCAAAATTTGACAGCAATTATATCAATAGAAAGCTGATAATCTCCTTAAGATACCCTTTTCTTTTTATCAAATTCGGGTGAAAAAAAAGTCGTCAGCTACATTGTCAAAGTCTGGAACTTAGAGAAACAAGGGAAAAACATGTATTTGAGACATTCCAATAGTTGACCATGTAGGTTTGGTGCACAAAGCAATACCGAGCCTAATCGGGTACCCGATATTTACCCAAATATGATGGAGGATTTTGAATTTTCACTTTGCCTCCACTTTCTCCCTCCCATTTCTCCATCCTTCATAAACTATATATTAGTTATATATTAGATATATTAAATATTATATAATATCAATTATATATTAAATGTTATATAATATATATTTTACATTAAATATTATTTAATATATATTAATATTAAAAACTATATATTAGATTATATATTATATATATTAAATATTATATAATATACATGTTACATTAAATATTATTTAATTATATATTAATATCAAAAACTATATATTAGATTATATATTATATATTAAATATTATATAATATACATTTTACATTTTAAATATTATTTAATATGATTCTGAGCATGAGCATGAGTCCCTACAGGGGCATAGTTGTGCCTTTTACAGGCACCAAAAACCCTAGCTACACAGAAATGGAGGCTTTGAATAATAGTTCACTGGAGGCGGATTATAGAAGCAGAGGGCAAGAGAATCACTCTGTTTCCACCGCCTATGGCTGTGAAATGGTATCTTTCCTTGCTTTTTCAACCGGAACGCTAAATTGCAAAGGTTCTCGAAATAGATTATGGTCACCGGACAATTGTACTCACGCCTGTTCATAATCCAGTAGCTCAATAGATTCATTGGGAGGTTAAACAAGAACAATCGGACAGATCTTTGAACCGGCCAAAGATTATGGAGAGCGGGGAAGGTTTGGTAAAATGAGCAGTTGTACTGGAAATTATGCAGGTGCCATAGAACTGACCGCATTAATAAATTTAAACAAGAGATCAGCAACGGTGCGACATTATGAGGAAAGCCTTGCCGTTTCGATGGCGCTGCCTCGATATTATGAAGAATGTCTTGCTGCTTCAATGTCAGTGCCGCCTCTATCTCAAACTTTCGCCATTGCTTCTCATTAGTACTCTGAGATATGGCAGCTCGGATTGCAGGCTTTTGCACAACATAGTCCGTCATAAATTCTCTATAAATCATCATGCGTTACAGTATTCTGCACGTTTCTGAATGACTTACTCGAAGAATTTAATTTTTACCGTAATTTAGGATCCATGGATTGTCATTTTGTGCTCGGAGAGAAGCTGTGGATTGCAAGTATTTGATAAATTTGGTTTATCTCATTTTCTTTCCCTGCCATTTCTGAGTAATATGATTTTGTTTTTGTCTGTCTTAAATGATTTCGCCTAAAGTTAATGAATTTTTTTAGATGATTTTGTCTGAAGTTCTAATGAAATTTCTTCTATGGATGCTAATGAAATCTCTTCCATGAATGTTGATAAGACGTTTAAATTCAAAGTTAATAAATTCTATAGCTTGAATGTTCTTTGTTGTACAAGGTTATTTTCATGGTTTGTGATTCATGCAATTCCTTAATAGTTTCATTCTTAACAGAATTCATAACTAGATTTTCCATAGCCAATTTTCTTCTTGATCATTGCAATATTTTTTCCTCAACTGAACATTTTGTAATCAGTTGATATACAATCACATTTTTCTCTTGGCCAATTCTGTGGGCTCACGATTGAGCCTGTAGATCAACAAAAGGGTTGAAATCTAGATTTGGTGGAAGAGTAGTATTAGCAAGAAGTCATTCACTAACATCTCATCTGGGTCATGGGGAATCCCTAGGGGTCCTAGTATGCCTTATCACATGTTAGGACCCTTAGGAAGTCCCCATGACCCCTTTTGACACATTGGAATGCTCAAGTGTGTCTTAAGGGGTCGTAGGACCCCTTAAGACACACTTCAGCATTCCAATGTGTCAAAAGGGGTCACGGGGACTCCCTAGGGGTCCTAGTATGCCTTATGACATGTTAGGACCCCTAGGGAGTCCCCGTGACCCCTTTTGACACATTGGAATGCTCAAGTGTGTCTTAAGGGGTCGTAGGACCCCTTAAGACACACTTGAGCATTCCAATGTGTCAAAAGGGGTCACAGGGACTCCCTAGGGGTCCTAGTATGCCTTATCACAAGACCCCTTAAGACACACTTGAGCGTTCCAATGTGTCAAAAGGGGTCACAGGGAGTCCCTAGGGTCCTAACATGTGATAAGGTGTACTAGGACCCCTACAACCCCTTAAGACACACTTGAGCGTTCCAATGTGTCAAAAGGGGTCATGGGAACTCCCTACGGGTCCTAACGCATGATAAGGCATACTAGGACCCCTAGGGAGTCTCTGTGACCCCTTTTGACACATTGGAATGCTTAAGTCTATCTTAAGGGGTCCTATGACCCCTTAAGACACCCCGTGACCCCTTTTGACACATTGGAATGCTCAAGTGTGACTTAAGGGGTCCTACAACCCCTTAAGACACACTTGACCATTCCAATGTGTCAGAAGGGGTCACAGGGACTCCCTAGGTCTCCTAGTATGCCTTATCACATGTTAGGACCCATAGGGAGTCCCCGTGACCCCTTTTGACACATTGGAATGCTCAAGTGTGTCTTAAGGGGTCATAGGGGTCCTAGTACAACCTATCACATGTTAGGACCCCTAGGGAGTCCCCGTGACCCCTTTTGACACATTGGAATTCTCAAGTGTGTCTTAAGGGGTCCTATAATAAAGCGTACTAGGACCCCTAGGGACTCCCCGTGACCCCTTTCGACACATTGGAATGCTCAAGTGTGTCTTAAGGGGTCTAACCCCTTTTGACACATTGGAACACTCAAGTGTGTCTTAAGGGGTCCTAGTACGCCTTATCACAGGACCCCTTAAGACACACTTGAGTGTTCCAATGTGTCAAAAGGGGTCAAGGGGACTCCCTAGGGGTCCTAACATGTGATAAGGTGTACTAGGACCCCTAGGACCCCTTAAGACACACTTGAGCATTCCAATGTGTCAAAAGGGGTCACGGGGACTCCCTATGGGTCCTAACGTGTGATAAGGCATACTAGGACCCCTAGGGAGTCCCTGTGACCCCTTTTGACACATTGCAATGCTCAAGTGTATCTTAAGGGGTCGTAGGACCCCTTAAGACACACTTGACCATTGCAATGTGTCAAAAGGGGTCACGAGGACTCCCTAGGGGTCCTAGTACACCTTATCACGCTTTAGGACCTGTAGGGAGTCCCCATGACCCCTTTTGACACATTGGAACACTCAAGTGTTTCTTAAGGGTTCGTAGGACCTCTTAAGACACACTTGAACATTCCAATGTGTCAAAAGGGGTCACAGGGACTCCCTAGGCATCCTAGTACACCTTATCACGTGTTAGGACCCCTAGGGAGTCCCCATGACCCCTTTTGACACATTGGAATGCTCAATTGTTTCTTAAGGGGCTGTAGGACCCCTTAAGACACACTTGAGCATTGCAATATGTCAAAAGGGGTCATGGGGACTCCCTAGGTGTCCTAGTATGCCTTATCATGCATTAGGACCCCTAGGGAGTCCCCATGACCGCTTTTGACACATTGGAATGCTCAAGTGTGTCTTAAGGGGTCCTACCACCCCTTAAGACACACTTGAGCATTCCAATGTGTCAAAAGGGGTCACAGGGACTCCCTAGGGGTCCTAGTACACCTTATCATTTTTTAGGACCCCTAAGGAGTCCCCGTGACCCCTTTTGACACATTCAAACTCTCAAGTGTGTCTTAAGGGGTCTTAGGACCCCTTAAGAGACACTTGAGCATTGCAATGTGTCAAAAGGGGTCACAAGGACTCCCTAGGGGTCCTAGTATGCCTTATCACACGTTAGGACCCCTAGGGAGACCCCTTTTGACACATTCCAATGCTTAAGTTTGTCTTAAGGGGCCTTAGGACCCCTTAAGACACACTTGAGCATTGCAATGTGTCAAAAGGGGTCACGGGGACTCCCTAGGGGTCCTATTATGCCTTATCATATGTTAAGACCCCTAGGGAGTCCCCATGACCCCTTTTGACACATTGGAATGCTCAAGTGTGTCTTAAGGGGTCGTAGGACCCCTTAAGACACTTGAGCATTCCAATGTGTCAAAAGGGGTCACGGGGACTCCCTAGGGGTCCTAGTATGCCTTATCATGCGTTAGGACCCCTAGGGAGTCCCCATGACTCCTTTTGACACATTGGAATGCTCAAGTGTGTCTTAAGGGGTCATAGGACCCCTTAAGACACACTTGAGCACTCCAATGTGTCAAAAGGGGTCACGGGGACTCCTTAGGGCTCCTAGTATGCTTTATCACACATTAGGACCCCTAGGGAGACCCCTTTTGACACATTGGAAGGCTCAAGTGTGTCTTAAGGGGTCTTAGGACTCCTTAAGACACACTTGAGCATTGCAATGTGTCAAAAGGGGTCTCCCTAGGGGTCCTAGTATGCCTTATCACATGTTAGGACCCCTAGGGAGTCCCCATGACCCCTTTTGACATAGTAGAACACTCAAGTGTGTCTTAAGGGGTCGTAGGACTCCTTAAGACACACTTGAGAGTTCCAATATGTCAAAAGGGGTCATGGGGACTCCCTAGGGGTCCTAGTACACCTTATCATGCGTTAGGATCCCTAGGGAGTCCCCATGACCCCTTTTGACACATTGGAATGCTCAAGTGTGTCTTAAGGTGTCGTAGGACCCCTTAAGACACACTTGAGTGTTCCAATGTGTCAAATGGGGTCACAGGTACTCCCTAGGGGTCCTAGAACACCTTATCACATGTTAGGACCCCTAGGGAGTCCCCATGACCCCTTTTGACACATTGGAATGCTCAAGTGTGTCTTAAAGGGTCGTAGGACCCCTTAAGACACACTTGAGTGTTCCAATGTGTCAAAAGGGGTCACAGGGACTCCCTAGGGGTCCTAGTATGCCTTATCACGTATTAGGACCCCTAGGGAGTCCCCATGACCCCTTTTGACACATTGGAACACTCAAGTGTGTCTTAAGGGGTCCTACGACCCCTTAAGACACACTTGAGTGTTCCAATGTGTCAAAAGGGGTCATGGGGACTCCCTAGGGGTCCTAGTACACCTTATCACATGTTAAAACCCCTAGGGAGACCCCTTTTGACACATTTGAATGCTCAAGTGTGTCTTAAGAGGTCTTAGGACCCCTTAAGACACACTTGAGCATTACAATGTGTCAAAAGGGGTCACGGGGACTCCCTAGTGGTCCTAGTATGCCATATCATGTGTTAGGACCCCTAGGGAGTCCCCATGACCCCTTTTGACACATTGGAATGCTCAAGTGTGTCTTAAGGGGTCGTAGGACCCCTTAAGACACACTTGAGCATTCCAATATGTCAAAAGGGGTCACGAGGACTCCTTAGGGGCCCTAGTATGCCTTATCACATGCTAGGACCCCTAGGGAGTCCCCGTGACCCCTTTTGACACATTGGAATGCTCAAGTGTGTCTTAAGGGGTCCTACGACCCCTTAAGACACACTTGATCATTCCAATGTGTCAAAAGGGGTCACGGGGACTCCCTAGGGGTCCTAGTATGCCTTATCATGCGTTAGGACCCCTAGGGAGTCCCCATGACCCCTTTTGACACATTGGAATGCTCAAGTGTGTCTTAAGGGGTCCATACTAGGATCCTTAGGGAGTCCCCATGACCCCTAAGAAGTCTCTCTCTCTCTGCCTCCTGTGAACTATTTTTCAAAGCCTCCATTTCTACGTAGCTAGGGTTTACGATGCCTGTAAAAGGCACATTTAATACAAAGATTTATCCGACCACCTTTAAAGACCTAAACTAAATGAGAAAAATATTTAGGCCAAAAATACATACTGCATTTCTGTATGTAGTACCGCAAGCTTCAACAATCCAGTTGGCTTCCTCTACTAAGGCATGAAGAACTTCATTAATGTATGCTCTAGGAGGAAGATTATAATTTCCATATTTCTGCAAGAGATTCTCCAAAATTTCTAATATTATATATAATATATTAATATACATTACTATATGTATTATATACATGTTAGTATATATAATACATTAGTATATATATAATATATTATATATATTAGTATATTTAATACATTAGTACATATAATACATTAGTCTATTATAATACATTAGTATATATATAATATACATTATATATATCATATGCCTCTTTTCTATATATATATTATATACATTAATATATGTAAAAGTTCAATTTTTTTCATTTGCTCCCGCCCTTTTTTCATTAGCCTGGGAATATCGGGTACCCAATATGGAATTGGATACCCAATTTTTGCTAGGTAATATTTGACCAAGATATTCCCTATCCCCACAGACCAGACAATCATGGGATTTTATACTTTTTTCATGCGTTGCAAAACAAAAAATGTGATTTGGGGCCCATTGTTTGATTTTTGTCAACTTGTGGTCTCACCATGGGAAGTAGCAGTCGTCGAAAGGCTAAATGCAAGAGGAAGCTAACAGATGATGAAATTCAAGCATATAGGGAAAAAGATAAGGAAAATAACCGAAGAAGGAGAGAAGGTATGTTAAACATTAATCAAGGTGACCCCATAAATGTAGTTTTAAGTGAACAGGATGTTCAATTTGAAAATGCACTGATGGGGATTGAAAATGTAGACTTTGGGAATGAAAATGTTGCACAAGAACCACATGAACGTTATACATCTCCAAATTATATGCGAAATGAAGTCCCTTGCAATAAAGATAATCAATCTTCAAATTTGGGGCTTTCAAGAACACCTAAATGGTTAATTGAAATTGAGGAGAACATTATGAATAATTGGGAAGGAAAGAGGTTACATAGAACCGTTAGGTTGTGGGCTTCAAGACTTTATGATCAATTTTTTTGAAACAAGACATTGGTTGAGAAATGTCAAATTTTTGTGCAATTGTTAAAGATGCAAAAGATGAGACTTGTGCATGTGAAATTGAAGATTCTTGTGAACAAGAAAATGGAGAGAAATGCCATTTTTGTGAAGAATCTTTTCAATGCTCTCAATAGCATTGGGAAGACTAGCAGAGAAAAAGACAAGAGAGTTGCTCGCAGGGTTATTACAACTCCTTAGTAAGTCATCAGTTGAGAAAGGCTCGTTTGATGAGACAAACTTGTGTTGACTTCAATATAGACCATAAAACTTTGGGTAGAGCACTTGCAAGAAGAGAAAGACGTGATGATCCACTTCAAATTGATACATGGGCTTATGGTGGGATACTTCCATGTTTCGATAAGAAGCTAAGAGATGTTGTCAAGGATGAAATTCAACAATTTTCGGATGCTAACTCAAGAGTGTTACCAAATGTGAAGGATGTCTTGAAGTTGAGAATTGGCAATCGAGACTGCACTCCACATCCTAAACATTATGTGGAGGTAAGTCAAACAATGTTGTATAAAAAATTTTGTGAGACACATCCAACATGAAAATATCACAAAGGTCTTTTGAATCCGTGAAGTTATTTTATTGTGTACCCCTTAAGATTCAAAATACATGTTGTTGCAAATATCATGTTGAGTTTTCAATGCATCATGAATTATTATGGTCCATTCGTTCTACTTTGCATACTAATGAAATGCTAGAGGATTGTGGTGCAAGTGGTCTTCCCAAATTATCAAGAGACTTGCTAGATCAATTTTTATGTCATAGAGATGATGGTTGTTTATTTTATAAAAAAGATTTCTTAACTACCAAGTGCTCAGAATGTGGTGGCTTGTCCAAGTTTAGAACATGTTTTCATGAGGGTTTGGAACACAATTTTGGAAAGACGCTCGTCCAAAAAAAGGTATATGAAACAGTGAAATATACATTGAAGAGTGGAGGTGAAGGCTCTACATGTGAGTTAGTTGCAAAAGAATACAATGTTGCTGATTTTATCTCAGATTTCAAGACAAATATTTTTTACAAGTACGCAAGGCATAGTCACAGGTCTCAATGGTTGGATCAACAATTCAGGACATGTAAGGACACTTTCCCCATTGGAACTATTATATCCATTGTAGACTTTGCAAAGAACTATACATTGCAGCCCCAAAATGAGACTCAAGCTCAATATTACAATTCCATTTAGGTTGCTATTTTTGTACACATCACATATAGACATTCCCCTGATAGCACAAAAGATGAGTGAAAGATAATCAGAGAGTACCATTTTGATATGAATGACGACAAGTCTCACTCTCATGAGTTTGTTCAACATTGTTTCTAGAACTATTTTGACTTCTTGCAAGAAAATGGTATTGTTATGGATAGGCATCTCATTTGGTCGGATAATTGCATTGGTCAATTTAAGAATGCTAGAATGTTTTATTGGTTGTGTAGAATGCATGTGGAGAGAGGTGTACCTCATACTTGGAGTTTTTTTTAGTCAGGGCATGGGAACGGGGAGCATGACGGAGTAGGTGCGTGTGTGAAGAGAGCTCTAGTTAAGGAGAAATTGAGGATTTCAGGTGTTGTACTTCTTGATGCTCATTCTATTATTGATTGGTGTACTTTAGCATTGTCACAAGGAGGGACTCTTGATTCTACAGTACATAGATTCTTTTCGTTGGTTGAGGAGGGAACTATAGGAGATAGATTGGATTGTCAAATAGTGAAAGACTCTTCAAAAATGCATTCATTCTGAAGCTCCAATAGTAATACATGGACCATTTGGACATGAGAGTTGGCATGTTTTTGCCCCATGTGTTTTCAGTATGATTGGGATCATTACGAGTCAAGTGAGTGGGTGGATACATGCGTTACACAGTATCTGATTCCTTTATCTTTGACACTCTCTATAAGAAATGATGACATGGACACTTCAGTTGACTATAACCATCTTTTAGATCTTCTGAAGCCAGGAGATGTTTTTGCATTGGTTGCATTGCAGGGGAATGATGAGAGGTAAGATTATTGGTTAGCACGTTGTGTACAAGGTAAATAGAAGCTTGTACAACTGATGACAGATGGTGATGGGTTCACATATCCTACTAGTTCAGTTGTTGTTGCGGGAACATGGCTGTGAACATACATGATTAGAAAGAATGGAGTTCCCGCATTTGAAGACTATGAGAAGCACAAAACTATTCTCATGTATTCACACCTTGTTATAGCAACAAATGTCAAATTGTCAAAGCATCAAGGAAGACCAAAGACAAAAGAACTTTGGACTATTACTATTGTTGATCATGAAGCTCTATTGGAGACCCTGAAGCAAAGAGATGAACCTTCAGGAACACTTGACTAGGTAATAAGTTAACTTAGTGCATTATTTTCTAAGTTTGTTAAGCTTAATTTCAATACATTAATTTGACCTTTCTTAGATTGTATTTTGAGTTAATAAACTTGGTTTTGTATGTGGATTGTAACTTGTGCAGGAGCACCTATGAAGATGCCTATAGTCACCATGGATCCAATCAGAGATAGAAGGACAAAAGGATCCTTAATGGTTAATTGAGATCTTTTGAAGCCTATAATGGCAGTTTGTAACAATCAATTTGATTTAAAAGTTAAATGTCCTAAAAATCTTCATAAGGACTTATGACCAAAATCATGTATGGGTGGCCAATAGTACCAAGAAGGGATCTTACATGTCATATACTTATGTCATTTGCATGGTTTGAATTCTTACATGTTTGATTGTTGTTTCTAATGCTTTAAGGATATTATTTTTTATCATTTCAAAAAATCTATAAAAGTTAAACCTCAAACATAATAAGCTCCACAATTCAAATTTCATAGGCTTAATGATGATTAATTTCACAGTTCAAATTTCAAACATACCACTAACAGTCAGTTGAAAGCGGCTCAACAACATATCTTTCAAACTGGTAGTGATCTTATGTGGCTCATATCTTGGACCTCGTGATAGGTATCAAAAAACCATCAAGTGCTATGGGATCATGTTTCTGAGGTCTACAATAACCTCTCTTGGTTTTGGGTGATTCAACTTCATTTGCATTTGGCAAGGTGATCTCAGTCAATGCCAAAACTTCTAGTGAGGGTCAGTTGAAAGTGGCTCAGCAGCATTTCTTTCAAACCGTCTAACCTGACATTGAACCATCTACTCCATCAGCTTTGATTGGCTAGGTAAATTCCAGTGACAACCCCATTCCACCAACAGAGTCACCGGAATGCTCGCGACCACACTCGACCCAAGTGACCCCAAGGTGCACTAAGCACGATTCGGTAGTGATCTTTCATGGCTCATATCTCAGAGCTCATGAGAGGTATCGACAAACCATTAGGTGCTACAAGATTGTGTTTCTAAGGTCTACTATAACCTCTCTAATTTTTGGGCGATTTGACTTCGTTTGCATTTGGCAAGGTGATCTCAGTCAATGCCAAAACTTGTAGTGAGGGTCAGTTGAAAGTGACTCAGCAGCATCTCTTTCAAACCGTCTGACCTAGCATCGAACCATCTACTCCATCAGCTTTGGTTGGCTAGGTAAACACCAGTGACAACCCCATTCCACCCATGGAGTCACGGGAAAGCTCTCGACCACGCTCGACCCAAGTGACCCCAAGGTGCATTAAGCACGATTGGGAAGTGATCTTCCAGGGTTCGTATCTCAGAGCTCGTGAGAGGTATCAACAAACCATCAGGTGATATAGGATCTTGTTTCTAAGGTCTACTATAACCTCTCTCAGTTTTGGGCAATTCGACTTCATTTGCATTTGGCAAGGTGATCTCAGTCGATGCCAAAACTTGTAGTGAGGGTCAATTGAAAGTGGCTCAGTAGCATATCTTTCAAACTATCTGACTTGGCATCGAATCATCTGCTCCATCAGCTCCAGTTGACTAGGTAAACACCATTGACAACCCCATTCCACCCACAAAGTCAAGGGAAAGCTCACGACCACGCTCGACCCAAGTGACCCTAAGGTGCACTAAGCATGATTGGGTAGTGATCTTCTGGGGCTCGTATCTCAGAGCTCATGAGAGGTATTGACAAACTATTAAGGGCAATAGGATTTTGTTTCTAAGGTCTATAATAACCTCTCTCAGTTTTGGGTGATTTGACTTCGTTTGCATTTGGCAGGGCGATCTCAGTCGATGCCAAAACTTGCAGTGAGGGTCAGTTGAAAGCGGCTCAGCAACGTATCTTTCAAACCGTCTGACCTGGCATCAATTATTCTACTCCATCAACTCTGGTTGGCTGAGTAAACACTAGTGACAACCTCATTCTACCCACGGAGTCACCAGAACGCTCACGAGCACGCTCGACCCAAGTGACCCCAAGGTGCACTAAGCATGATTGGGCAGTGATCTTTTGGGGCTCATATCTTGCAGCTCATGAGAGGTATCAACAAACTATCAGGGGCTATAGGATCTTGTTTCTAAGGTCTACAATAACCTCTCTCAGTTTTGGGTGATTCGACTTCATTTGCATTTGGCAAGGCGATCTCAGTTGATGCCAAAACTTGCAGTGAGGGTCAGTTGAAAGCGACTCAGCAGCGTATCTTTCAAACCGTCTGACTTGGCATCGAACCATCTATTCCATCAGCTTTGGTTGGCCAGGTAAATTCTAGTGACAACCCCATTCCACCCACGGAGTCACAGGAATGCTCGCAACCACGCTCGACCCAAGTGACCCCAAGGTGCACTAAGCACGATTGGGCAGTGATCTTCCAGGGCTCATAGCTCGGAGCTCGTGAGAGGTATCGACAAACTATCAGGTGCTACAAGATTGTGTTTCCAAGGTCTACTATAACCTCTCTTATTTTTGGGTGATTCGACTTCGTTTGCATTTGGCAAGGTGATCTCAGTCGATGCCAAAACTTGCAGTGAGGGTCAGTTGAAAGCGGCTCAGCAGCATATCTTTCAAACCATCTGACCTAGCATCAAACCATCTACTCCATCAGCTCTAGTTGGCTGGGTAAATGCCAGTGACAACCCCGTTCCACCCATGAAGTCACGGGAAAGCTCACGACCACGCTCGACCCAAGTTACCCCAAGATGCACTAAGCACGATTGGGAAGCAATCTTTTGGGGCTCATTTCTTAGATCTCGTGAGAGGTATCGACAAACCCTTAGGTGCTATGGGATTGTGTTTCTAAGGTCTACTATAACCTCTCTCAATTTTGGTCGATTCGACTTCATTTGCATTTGGCAAGGTGATCTCAATCGATGCGAAAACTTGCAGTGAGGGTTAATTGAAAGCGGCTCAGTAGCATATCTTTCAAACTATCCAACTTGGCATCGAACCATCTACTCCATCAGCTCTGGTTGGCTAGGTAAATTCTAGTGACAACCTCATTCCACCTACGGAGTCATGGGAATTCTCCCGACCATGCTCGGCCCAAGTGACCCCAAGGTGCACTAAGCATGATTGGGCAGTGATCTTTTGGGACTCATATCTTGGAGCTCATGAGAGGTATTGAAAAATCATCAGGTGCTACGGGATCGTGTTTCCAAGGTCTACTATAACCTCTCTCAGTTTTGGGCGATTCAACTTCATTTGTATTTGGCAAGGCGATCTCAGTCGATGCCAAAACTTGTAGTGAGGGTCAGTTGAAAGTGGCTCAACAACGTATCTTTCAAACCGTCTAACATTGCATCGAACCGTCTACTCCATTAGCTCCAATTGGCCGGCTAAACCCCAGTGACAACCTCAATTTTCCCACAAAGTCACTGGAAAACTCGCAACCATGCTCAATCCAAGTGACCCCAAGGTGCACTAAGCATGATTGGGTAGTGATCTTCTATGACTTAAGTGACCCCAATATGGTGAGTTATATACACAGTGAGTATATACATAGTATTCAAACAATGTAGTACTAAGTGGCTCAAGTGATTATATATAATGGTATGAAACATAAGAACATAGGAAATCTATAGAAGTTAAACCTCAAAGATAATAAGCTCCTTGAACAAGGTATTCCAGAGTAAAGAAAAACAAATGTAACTTCAACAAGATATAATTTCAATCATAATGATAATCATAGTCAAGATATAACTTCACCATTCAATTCCATAAACATGAATAATAAATATGTATATACAAAAGATGATGCAAATATAACATATAAATGAACATGTTCTATATATACAAAGTATCAAATGTATCAAAAGTATCTCCATATACAAATATGACACATGCCATTTCAAAATGTCTACAAAATCAATATTTTAAGGTGTACAATGTGGCATATATGCCATCTCAAAATGTGCGAAGTGGCATCTCTAAATGACCACAAAACTAAAACTACATCCTATGCCATAGGGGGATCATCAAAATGTAGCCTCTTTGAAGAAGTGTTGGGCTCTGATTGATCCTGCATAAAAAATGAGTTCAAACCCAAGTTAGATTTCTTACTTTATATGATTTGTACATATATATATAGTTCATAATTCAAACACTAATTTAATTAAAATTATAACTGAATACAAATATCTTTACCTGGTCTCTCAGTCACCTATCACGAACAAGTGTCCTAGCATAAGTCCTGGGTAGCAAAGGGACCATGCCAACAATACCAACTGTGACCTATAAATATATATTTTCAATAATGAGATTAGTAGAGTGGTGCAACATAGAGTAATAAATCTACAAAATAGGATGATAGCATTATAAAATTACAAATTGATTGAACTAAAATTAAAACTTACATCTGATGATCCCTCCTCTAGAATGGTGGGCTGGGTCAACAAAGATACGAAAGATTCTCGTGGGCCCTCCCTCACACTCGGAGTAACCTATGAGAGTAAAAAGATTGTCAATTATATATAAATGTACTTCATCATAGCAACCCTGGTTACAAAATACAAATAACAATATGTAAAAGTCTACGTACAATCAGGCTGTCACTCTGAATCAAGACGCTCATAACCCTATGCTGTCGAACAGCTATTGGGACATCATCAATAGCCACACCCTATACAATAAAGTGCAGGTAAAATATTTATTACTACACACAAGTGGCATACATGTGCATGCATAATTAATCTTAAACAATTAACTACCTTTCCTTTGTCGACACCTGATGAAGGAACCCCCTTGTGCCCCCCACTGACATCGGCTATACCCTGTAAGAACACAATCAGATGACAATATATAAGTAAATGTATAAATTTTATTGCTCTAATTGATAGAGATTTCAGCATGTACACCAAATGATATAAGAAAAAACTAATGGGTACATAATTTATAATATACCGTATAGTCATCAAGGCCAAATGAAATGGCCAAAAGTGTGGAATCATCCACCTATCTCACCTCCTCCCGTGTCATCGACTGAACATAAATGGAAAAAATATATATACATAAGTGCATGCAATCATTAAAACTATTCTAAATAAATAAATTATTTTTAAATTAAATAAGTCATGTGACAAATTTATTTATAATGTTTACCCTTACCATATCAACAAGAGTCAATGGCTCTATGTGCACCTCCTAAGCACTCTCATGAGATGTAGATGCTCCATGAGGTGTTGCAGCCTCTATAGCTGCGTCTTTTGTATCCTCCTCATCAATAACATGTAACTGATATATTTCAACATCAGTAAGCAGTCTGAGGCACATGTTCTTGCATATAATGCAAATATGGGGCTCGCATACATGTGAACTCCGATGAGATGTTGATGTGCTAGCATCATCCACACCAGGAGGCAACACTGACCTGGTCTACGTGATCAATTGATCACTCAGTAAATGAATGGTCCTAATAGTCTGTGAGGTAGCCTCTACAATGATATCGGGATGTTGCACTGGAAGAGGGGGTGCAACATCAGTGGGGGGGACAAAGGTAGTGGCTTTTCGGCACTGGGTAGATGGCCTAGTCTGAGGAACTCCTCCGCCTACGCCCATGTTGGGCCTCACACTCCAATAATCAACATGGTGACCAAGCACAAACTCAGCATACAATTTTTTAATGAAATAAAATGGGACCTCCAAATTGCTATGGGGTGGTTTATCAAAAACCATCCACCAGCGATCCCAAAAGTTTGTGCACATTGCTTCATTTGTGCACCATTTTATTGATAATTTGGGCTTTTGGGGGTCAACTGGTATTCCGGTTTTAGGATTGACAAAAAGGGCGGCTACATCTTCCTTAGTTATATTAAGGGCCGCAATCCCATCATGGTCAAGCCCATCATCAAATTGGGTGTGCATATCATCACGCCAATGAAGAGTAGCATTATGTTGCTACGTGAGTGTGTCAATATTTCCAACAATTGTATTTAGTGTGGCAAGCATGGGACCTAATGTAGGTATATTTTGATACGTGTTTTGGAAACCTCATATTGTATTCAAATTTTCTTGTATCAAATCTTGTAAAGATTTAGGGTTTAGTTATGGGGGATTGTTTTCGGGATCGTTATTTGGTGTGGGAGGGTTATTTTCTTCATTGTTGTCAGCCATGCCTGATTAAATAAAAAACAAATCTAAATTTCAATCTAATTTCATATATTATGACAAATATCAATACAAAACCCTATTTTTAAAAAAAAATGCTACATTTAGCATGAAAATGAAATAAAATAATAAAAATATACAAATAATTACTTACTGAATATGCTCGGGAGTTGAATTTGTTGTTTCCCAAATCAGGTATCCAAAAATATATCAAGTATATGATATATCAAGCTGTTTTGGCAAAGAAAAATGTGGAAAGAAATGAAGAAAAGGGCTCGCGGGTTTTGGATTTATGCCACAGTTATCGGGAACCCGATTAGGCCTGTGCTTTGGTGTCAAGTTTGCCTAGGTGTACTGACACCCAGGCCTACTAAAAAGTCAACAACATTTTCATGCGCAGATGCTCCATGAGGTGTTCATGCCATGGAGTAATCTGAAGAGGAAAGACCCTCAATATTTTAGTAATTGATTGCAAATAGATTTATATAGAAGTGAAAATACTTATCCCTATTTGTATATGTGCAATCACATAACTATAATAACTAAAACTAAAAAAAAATGTTTTTGATTAAGGTAAAAATAGGTTTTGAATGGGCCCTAAAACCATATACATTCATTTTTTCAAGGGAACTATAACCCTATGCATGATTTTAGAAGAATAGGAAGGATAAGCACAGATCTAAGTGAAAGAGCTAGGGGAAAAAGATAAACCTTATAGAGCCCCCCCAACATAGAATGCCAGTATAACTACTAGTAGCTCAAATCCAGCAAAACAATAGTAGCCAAAAGAAAGATACACACTAAGGCTCAAGCTGCTCAAACCAAAAGTGTAAAGACAATGCTTTACATCAACATCAAATAGGTAGGGTTTTCAGGCTCCCTAAACCGAAAATATGGGTTTTGATGGCTCCCATAACCAAACTGGGTTTTAACTTGGGACCCAAAACCATCATGGGAATAGAGAGGATTCCCCTTACAATAACCAACTAATCTGACAGATGGAACAATCCACCCTATCAGAACCAAACCAGAGAAAAAAAAATAGCTTAAACACATGAGCAAGTAAAACTTCAGCTGCACCATGACTTCAGGGTTTTGAAAGGCTCCCCCAACCTTCAACAAGGAGATGGGAGGGCATGTGCAAGAACATGAGGGGCCAAACTATGCCCTTAAGTGGCAATGAAAAATGAGCAAATCAGGGTTAGTCAACTTGATGTGAAAATTTCAACTAGCTATCAACCTAATATCAAAAAGTTGTAAGAATAGAATCTGTAGAAAATTGAATGTAGTTTCTAAACTACTAGGCCTTTTTTGAAAAAAAGTTAGTATGATTGGTGAAAAGTATAGATTTCAATGCAGCAGTACAAAAATTTCTAGAAACAAAGAAGAAGTAGGTGTATGTCTGACCACCTTAATCATAATAAAATGATAATATTTTATTATAAGATTTTATATATAAGTAGTAGACTCATGCCCGGATGTGACACATATTTTTTTGTAATTCTATTCCAAGAAATAATTAATTATGAATTTTCTACTACAACATTTTCAGAATAAAAAAACTCCCGTGTCTGACCACCTTAACTTATTCAAAACTTTACAAAATTCAAAAAAAATAAAACTCCTTATAGTAGGCGAAGCATATAATGTGACACATTTTTTGGATTTCAAAAATGTTATACTGTCTGAAAGTTATAGTCATTTTTCAATTAGTATATAAATCAACACTTTAGAGGTAACTCAATTAGAAAATAACTAATAATTACTTACCGAATTCAAAATTTGACAACAATTATATCGATAGAAAGCTAATAATCTCCTTAAGATACCCTTTTCGTTTCATCAAATTCGGATGAAAAATAAGTCATCAGCTACATGGTCGAAGTCTAGAACTCAGAGAAATAGGGGAAAACACGTTTTTGAGATATTTCAATAGTTGACCATGTAGGTTTGGTGCACAAAGCAATACCGAGCCTAATCGGGTACCCGAAAATACCGGCAAAATTTTGATTTTTAACTTTTCCCTCCCATTTCTCCATCCTTCATATATTAGATTATATATTATATATATTAAATTAGATTATATATTATATTATATTAGATTATATATTATATATATTAAATATTATATAATATACATTTTAGGAGTATATGCACAAAGATGGGGGACCAAAAAGATGCCACTTTTCTTTTTTGTCCCCCATCAAGCATAGTACGTATGCACTAAAGGGCGTGCACCCTATGGCTTGGGTTGGGCTTGGGCAACCAAAAACAAAGTGTGTGTGCCCTATAGCACACACGCGCTTTGAAAAAAGTATATAGCTTAAAAGAATGAACATTAGAAGTATTTGCCACTTGAACATTTTCCCTTTGTTTTCTTCGAGTCAATGTCCATCAAAATGTTGGTCTCAAAACAAGTTTTGTAGTCACGCTTGCTTCATCATTCTACATATCTCTAATACCAAGGTAGTAGACTGGAGTATCTCTGGCATTGCTGGTAGCAGAGAACTAGTGTAAGTCTCTTGGGTCAAACCATTGGTTTGGGAATATCCTGAGAATAGGACATACTACTGGAAGTTGATTACTTCTTATCTCTACACCAATTTACATTTTTGAATCTACTGTCATCAAGAGAAGATTGATTCGGTTCATCTATATATCAGACAACCCTTTCATTCTCAGATAGGAGAAAAAATTCTCATTTGAGAACTAAATTTTAGGATCTATAATAAACTCAATCCTTGTCATTATAATCATATTTGGACAATCTCACTGATTGAGCTCCTCATTCTTTTACAAGTCATTCATACATACATACATACATACATACATACATACATATATATATATATATATATATATATATATATGTATATATATATATATATATATATATATATATATATATACATATATATATATATATATATACATATATATATATATATATATATATATATATATACATATATATATATATATATATATATATATATACATATATATATATATATATATATATATATATATGTATATATATGTATATATATATATATATATATATATATATATTCAATTGAGAGAATCAAAACAAGGATAACCAATTCATTACAATATTAATCAGTACTTGGAGCAAGGCAAACTTAAATAATATCACAGCAAGCATTAGAAATCCAAATTCTAATTAGGAGTTTTAAGCAAAGTGAGTAAGGTCCTGGATAGGGACATTACAGATCCACACATTGTTCAGTAGATACCTCCAAGAACCCACATACATGGGAGTAGGTTTGAAGTAAGACTAAGACTGTTTATCAGTTCAAAAATATTATTGTGTTGTACTTTTGACTAACATCCAATGATTGGATGTGAAATTCACAAATTTGATTATATTACCACTGGTTCTTGTAATACCCCAAAAATGGGCTATAAGTTCATTAACCTCCTATATCATCAAATCATATGAAATCGACATCAAAGTCCTAATCTAAGGCACATCTAAACATTATCGAATCATAATTGATTATCTTAAATTTTGCATCGGGGAATATTCCTACTAATATTCCTAATTATCTTAATTATCTTTAATTTAATGATTATTTGGCGATAAATCACATTTATCCTAAAAATTTGATTAATTGAATATTTTCATATTTAATTAATTAGATTTAATATTTGCCACTTAATTGTGTAATTAAATTTAATTCTATCTATTATTAATTGTATTATTTAATTTTGACAATAAATCAAAATTCCTATCTTTAATTGATTAAATTCTTATTTAATTAATTAAAGCATGTTGTCATTATTTAATAATATAATTTTTAATAAAAGTTTGAATAAATAGTTAATTAACCCATAAATTAATTATTTATTAACAAAAATCAGTTGAGTTGAGGATAAATCACTTTATTTATTTATTTAATTCTTAATTATTATGCATATTCAAAAGAAACAGTTAAACTCCAAATCAGAAAATCAATGCAAGTTATTGACTTTTTGGAACTCAACATCCTTTTGGAGTTCAAAAAGCTGATCTAAACTCTAATTTGAGTTAAAAAGCTATTTTTGCATGATTTTGAGAATTAACTATCTTTCATGATCAGATAACTCAAAAATCAAGCTGAGTTTATTTGAGTGATTTATGGCTTTTATCCGTGCACCTCCAAAGCCCTGGATTTCTATAAATTAAAGGCTTTAGCTCTTCACAAATCATCTCATATTTTGCACAATCACGCTGAAGAATTGGAATTGAAGAATCAAAGCTCTAGCGAATCGACATTTTTGTGAGATCAATCTTATTTTTGCATTCATATTTCATATCATTGTTAGATTAG
The DNA here is from genome assembly GCA_027943335.1 of Chamaecyparis obtusa. NCBI lineage: Eukaryota > Viridiplantae > Streptophyta > Pinopsida > Cupressales > Cupressaceae > Chamaecyparis > Chamaecyparis obtusa. Next base: position 107,071 of record BSBK01005181.1, read on the forward strand.
CATAGCATATCAGTTTTCAATAGCATTCATATCATATAAGTTTTTATCATTCTTATTGCATAGAAAAATCCAAAAAAATATAGATTAATTGCATTCAATTTCATATCCATCTTTTGCATTCAAATCCTTCATTTAGGTGTCGTCTAGGTCACTGATCTCGATTACAATCTGAGAAAATTAATCTCGCACCTATTAGAAGGCAGTAAATCGCTTGGTTAGATAGCTTTCAATTTTGCACGATTTTGATTATCACTAACCTCTAATGTTTTACTGAGTGTTGTGTTTATAGATCAGGTACAATTTTCACACACACAGTTCTATTTCAAATTCTGGAAAAAATGGATATTTGACATATGTTCATAAATTTCAGTCAACACCATTTTAAAATAACACATCAGTTTATTTTTACACATTGAGAATACCATCAATAGGAATTGAACTGAAATTGACATAGGTCATAGGAAATAAATGCCCTAGCTATTTGTTGTCTTTTGCATTTTGAGTTTCTTATTACAATCAGGAGAAGAATATTACTCTCCAAATGGTTTTGGATAGTAACATTTGTACTTCCTCTTCACAAATATTTCTTCCCTCATCTTGCTGCCTATTGATACTGACAAAGTGAATCTAGGCATTTCTGCCATGTAATGGGAGAAAAATAGTTTCCTAATTGATGTGTCTAAATAATACATGCAAGAACCTTTTCTTTGATATTGCTCACTAACCCTTTACAATAGAAAATGTTTACAAAAAATGGCATGTACTTGCATGAGGACATTATATATTACAGAAATCCCGCACAGAAGTAGCTGGCAAGCTGCTCAAAAAGTAGTAACTGATAGCAAGTGGGATAATGCAGATGCTTTAATAAACCACTATCTTCTTTACTCAAGCAACATCTGGTTCATCTACTTGACTGGGGCATGTTTGGGAACAGACAATCTCCATTTAAACTCAAGTCTCTAAAAGCAGTTATATTTGTCAGTGGAGGAGATACACCCATTGGATCTGCAATAACTTTATGCTCACTGGAATTTCCATTTCTCTTCAATTGGGATACTCTTTCCAAAATTGCATCTACCCTTTTACCAATTTAGGAAATCAATGGCTCTATTTGTGGACCTCCAAGGAGTTGGTCACCTAAACCGAGAACCTTGAGATGAATTAGAAAGTTCTCTATGAAAGAGATCAATACCTTCAGAAGCTCTCCACTTGTCAGTTGAATTAAAACCTTGGACCATTGATGGCTGCCCTTTGTTGTAAAATAAGGAGTGAGACTGTCTTGCCAAAGGTGGAAATGAACTTACATTTGAGCGATAATTCCCAACATGACTAACCTGGTTTCCCAAGTCCTGTAAATGAAAGGCCATTGATGAATAGGCATTTCTAATAGAAATATTTGTGGTGCTAGAATGAAGTGCATGACCAAATTCTTTTCCTGCTAATGAACCACTTTGAGGCTTCATTTCACATTGCTCTGTGGATAATTCCACAACACTTGTTACTTCTCTATCTAATTTTTTTGTGTCAGTGTACATGTGCACTAAAGAGCTTTTGTCACTACTTGAGCTACTAGAAGATGGTGAGTACTCATCATCATCATCTGACATAGGCTTACACACATATCTTACTTATTTTCTTTGTTTCTTTTCCCTTCCTAGCTCTTCCTCCTTGTCTGTAACTTCTATCATGGGTCCAAGAAGCTCTTCCCACTCTTTCCCATTAACTGTGGGCTTTGTCTCTTCATCCTAAGTAATTGGCATACCTTGAATGGAACCAAGATAACCATTTTCTTTTGAAATGTCCTTTTCTCTCACATTAATCTCTCTATTAAGAATATTTTTTATATCTTCCTTTTTATATTGAATACATGTAGCTGCAATCCCATGTTCATCAAGAATATTCCTTGCACCATCGAGTAATATATCATGAAATTTCTTAATAGTTTCATTCTTAACACAATTCATATCTAGATTTTCCATAGCCAATTTTCTTCTTGATCATTGCAATATTTTCTCCTCAACTGAACATTTTGTAATCAGTTGATATACAATCATAGTTTTCTCTTGGCCAATCCTCTGGGCTCACGATTGAGCCTATAGATCCACAAAAGGGTTGAAATCTAGATCTGGTGGACTTCCTAGGACTTCCTAGGATCCCTTCGACCCCTTCATACACACTTGAGGGTTCAAATGTATCAAAAGGGGTCATGGGGACTTCCTAGGGGTCCTAGTACACCTTATCATGAGTTAGGACCCCTAGGAAGTCCCCACAACCCCTATCAACACATTGGAATGCTCAAGTGTCTATTAAGGGTTCCTACGACCCCTTCAAACATACTTGAGCATTCAAATGTTTCAAAAGGGGTCATGGGGACTTTTAAGGGGTCCTAATATGTCTTACCACGTGTTAGGACCCCTAGGAAGTCCCCATGACCCCTATTGACACACTGGAATGCTCAAGTGTGTCCTAAGGGGTCCTACAACCCCTTCAAACACAATTGAGCATTCAAATGTGTCAAAAGATGTTGTAGGGACTTCTAAGGGGTCCTAGTACACCTTATCACATGCTAGGACCCCTAGGAAGTCCCCATGACCCCTTTCGACACATTGGAATCCTCAAGTGTGCCCTATCATGCGTTAGGACCCCTAGAAAGTTCCCATGACCCCTTTTGACACATTTGAACACTCAAGTGTGTCCTAAGGGGTCCTATGACCCCTTCGAACACACTTGAGGGTTCAAACGTGTCAAAAGGGGTCATGGGGACTTCTTAGGGGTCCTAGTACGCCTTATCGTGTGTTAGGACCCCTAGGAAGTCCCCATGACCCCTATGGACACATTGGAATCCTCAAGTGTGTCCTAAGGGGTCCTACGACCCCTTTGGACACACTTGAGCATTCAAATGTGTCAAAAGGGGTCATGAGGACTTCTTAGGGGTCTTAGTATGCCTTATCACATGTTAGGACCCCTAGGAAGTCCCCATGACCCCTATGGACACATTGGAACCATCAAGAGTGTCCTAAGGGGTCCTCTGACCCCTTCAAACACACTTGAGCATTCAAATGTGTCAAAAAGGGTCATGGGGACTTCCTAGGGGTCCTACTATACCTTATCACATGTTAGGACCCCTAGGAAGTCCCCATGACCCCTTTCGACACATTGGAACTCTCAAGTGTGTCCTAAGGGGTCCTACGACCCCTTAGGACATACTTGAGGGTTCCAATGTGTCCAAATGGGTCATGAGGACTTCCTAGGGGTCCTACTATGCCTTATCACCCTTTGGGACCCCTCGGAAGTCCCCATGACCCCTTTTGATATATTGGAAGCCTCAAGTGTGTCCCAAGGGGTCCTACGACCCCTTCGGACACACTTGAGTATTCAAATGTATCAAAAGGGGTCATGGGGACTTCCTAGGGGTCCTAATATGCCTTATCAGGTGTTAGGACCCCTAGGAAGTCCCCATGACCCCTATGGACACATTGGAAGCCTCAAGTGTGTCCTAAGGGGTTCTAACCCCTTCGGATACACTTGAGGCTTCCATGGGGACTTCCTAGGGGTCCTATTACACCTTATCAAGCATTAAGACCCCTAAGAAGTCCCCATGACCCCTTTCAACACATTGGAACCCTCAAGTGTGTCCTAAGGGGTCATAGCGACCCCTTAGGACACACTTGAGGGTTTCAATGTGTCAAAAGGGGTCATAAGGACTTCCTACGGGTCCTAGTACACTTTAACACACATTAGGACTCCCAGGAGGTCCCCATGACCCCTTTTAACACATTAGAATGCTGAAGTGCATCCTAAGGGGTCCTACGACCCCTTCAGACACACTTGAGTGTTCAATTATGTCAAAAGGGGTCATGGGGACTTCCTAGGGGTCTTAGTATGCCTAATCACATGTTAGGACCCCTAGGAAGTCCCCATGACCCCTATGGACATATTGGAAGGCTCAAGTCTATCCTAAGGGGTCCTATGACCCCTTCAGATACACTTGAGCATTCAAATGTGTCAAAAGGGGTCATGGGGACTTCCTAGGGGTCCTAGTACACCTTATCAAGCATTAGGACCCCTAGGAAGTCCCCATGACCCCTTTTAACATATTGGAACCCTCAAGTATGTCCTAAGGGGTTGTAGCGACCCCTTAGGACACACTTGAGGGTTCAAATGTGTCAAAATAGGTCATGAGGACTTCCTAGGGGTCCTAGTATGCCTTATCACACGTTAGGACCCGTAGGAAGTCCCCATGACCCCTTTTGACACATTTGAATGCTCAAGTGTGTCCTAAGGGGTCCTACTACCCCTTCAAACACACTTTAGTATTCAAATGTGTCAAAAGGGGTCATGGGGACTTCCTAGGGGTCCTAGTATGCCTTATCATGCGTTAGGACTCCTAGGAAGTCCCCATGACCCCTATGGACACATTGGAACCCTCAAGTGTGTCCTAAGGGGTTCTACGACCCCTTCGGACACACTTGAGCATTCAAATATGTCAAGAGGGGTCATGGGGACTTCCTAGGGGTCCTAGTATGCCTTATCATGCGTTAGGACCCCTAGGAAGTCCCGATGACCCCTTTCGACACATTGGAACCCTCAAGTGTGTCCTAAGGGGTCCTACGACCCCTTAGGACACACTTGAGGGTTCTAATATGTCAAAAGGGGTCATGAGGACTTCTTAGCGGTCCTTTGGTGATTTTCCCTATCTTTTTTCCTATATGTTTGAATTTCTTCATTCGTCACCTTCCTCTTCCGTTTATCCTTTCGACGACTGCTACTTCCCATGGTGAGACCACAAGTTGACAAAAAACAAAAAATGGGCCCCAAATCACTTTTTTTTTATGCAACCCATGAAAAAATTTTGAAATCCCGTGCTTCTCTGGTCTGTGGGGACAGGGAATATTTTAGTCAAAGTTACACCAGTCAATAATTGGGTTCCCGATATTTTTGGGTAAATGAAAAAATGGTGGGAGTAAATGAAAAAATTGAACTTTCAAGGGGTATTATGTAAAATTTTTATAGAACGTTTATATATATTATGTATATTTTAATAATATTATGTAAATATTATTATATATATTTAATAATAATATTATGTAAATATTTTTATATATATTTTAATAATATTATGTAAATATTATTATATATATTTTAATAATGTTATTATATTATACATATTTTAATAATATTATGTAGATATTACTACATATATATTTAATAATAATATCATGTAAATATTATTATATATATTTTAATAATATTATTATATTATGGATATTTTAATAATATTATGTCCAATGTGTCCATAGGGGTCATGAGGACTTCCTAGGGGTCCTAACACGTGATAAGGCATACTAGGACCCCTAGGAAGTCCTAATGACCCCTTTTGACACATTGGAACCCTCAATGTGTCCTAAGGGGTCGTAGGACTCCTTAGGACATAGTAGAGGGTTCCAATGTGTCGAAAGGGGTCATGGGACTTCCTAGGGGTCCTAACACGTGATAAGGTGTACTAGGACCCCTAGGAAGTCCCCATGACCCCTTTTGACACATTTGAATGCTCAAGTGTGTCCGAAGGGGTTGTAGGACCCCTTAAGACACACTTGAGGGTTCCAATGTGTCCATAGGGGTCATAGGGACTTCCTAGGGGTCCAGATGATATTATTATTAAATATATATGTAGTAATATCTACATAATATTATTAAAATATGTATAATATAATAATATTATTAAATTATATATAATAATATTTACATAATATTATTAAAATATATATAAAAATATTTACATAATATTATTATTAAATATATATATAATAATATTTACATAATATTATTAAAATATACATAATATATATAAACATTATATAAAAATATTTATATAATACCCCTTCAAAGTTCAATTTTTTCATTTACTCCCGCCATTTTTTCATGTACCCAAAAATATCGGGTACCCGATTATTGACTAGTGTAACTTTGACTAAAATATTCCCTGTCCCCACAAACCAGAGAAGCACAGGATTTCAGACTTTTTTCACGGGTTGCAAAAGAAAAAAAAAAGTGATTTGGGGCCTATTTTTTGTTTTTTGTCAACTTGTGGTCTCAACATGGGAAGTAGTAGTCATTGAAAGGATAAATGGAACAGGAAGGTGATGAATGAAGAAATTCAAACATATAGGGAAAAAGATAGGGAAAATCACCAAAGAACGAGAGAAGGTATGTTAAACATTAATCAAGGTGACCCCGTAAATGTAGTTGCAAGTGAAGAGGATGTTGAATTTAAAAATAATATGGAAATTAATTTTGTGAATAACAATGTATGGAGTGAAGATGAAAATGTAGAGATGGAGAATGAAAATGTAGACTTGGGGAATGACAATGAATGGAATGAAGATGAAAATGTACAGATGGAGATTGAAAATGTAGACTTGGGGAATGAAAATGTTGTACAAGAACGACATGAATGTTACATGTCTACAATAACCTCTCTCGATTTTGGATGATTTGACTTCGTTTGAATTTGGCAAGATGATCTCAGTCAAAGCCAAAACTTGCAGTGAGGGTCAGTTGAAAGTAGCTCTAAAGTGTATCTTTCAAACTATCTATCCTGGCATCAAACCATCTACTCCATTAGCTTTGGTTATCTAGGTAAATGCCAGTGACAACCCCGTTCCACCCACGGAGTCATTGGAACTCTCACAACCAGGCTCGACCCAAGTGACCCCAAGGTGCACTAATCATGATTAGGCAATGATCTTTCAAGGCTCGTATCTCAGACCTCATGAGAGGTATCAAAAAACTATCTAGGGATACGAGATCATGTTTTTGAGGTCTACAATAACCTCTCTCGATTTTGGGCAATTCAACTTTGTTTGCATTTGGCAATGCGATCTCAGTCGATGCCAAAACTTGCAATGAGGGTTAGTTGAAAGTAGCACCACAATGTATCTTTCAAACCGTTCATCCTAGCATCGAACCATCTGCTCCATCAGCTCTGGTTGGTCAAGTAAATTCCATTGACAACCCTGTTACACCCACGGAGTCACTGGAACGCTCACGACCATGCTCAACCCAAGTGACCCTAAGGTGCACTAAGCATGATTGGACAATGATATTTCAAGGCTCATATCTCAGAACTCATGAGAGGTATCGACAACCATCAAGGGATGCGGGATCATGATTCTGAGGTCTATAATAACCTCTCTCTATTTTGGGTGATTTGACTTCATTTGCATTTGGCAAGGTGATCTCAGTCGATGCCAAAACTTGTAGTGAGGGTTAGTTTAAAGTAGCTCTGAAGTGTATCTTTCAAACTGTTCATCCTGGCATCAAACTGTCTAATCCATCAACTCTGGTTGGCCAGTTAAATTCCAATGACAACCCTGTTCCACCCAAGGAGTCACTGGAATGCTCGCGACCACGCTTGACCCAAGTGACCCCAAGGTGCACTAAGCGCGATTGGGCAGCAATCTTACGAGGCTCGTATCTCAAACCTCATGAGAGGTATTGACAAACCATTAGGGGCTACAAGATCATGATTCTGAGGTCTACAATTACCTCTCTTATTTTTGCATGATTTGACTTTGTTTACATTTGGCAAGGCGATCTCAATCGATGCCAAAACTTGCAATGAGGGTCAGTTAAAAGTAGCTCTAAAGTGTATCTTTTAAACCACCTGTCCTGGCATTGAACCGTCTACTCCATTGGCTTCAATTGGCCAGGTAAACACCATTGAAAACCCTATTATGCCCACGGAGTCACTGGAATGCTCGCAACCACGCTTGACCCAAGTGACCCCAAGGTGCACTAAGCATGATTGGGCAGAAATCTTCCGAGGCTCATATCTTGGACCTCGTGAGAGGTATCGACAAACCATCAAGGGCTACGGGATCATGTTTTCAAGGTCTACAATAACCTCTCTCATTTTTGGGTGATTCAACTTTTTTTGAATTTGGCAAGGCAATCTTAGTCGATGCCAAAACTAGCAGTGAGGATCAATTAAAAGTAGCTCTGCAGTGTATCTTTCAAACCGTCTATTCTGGCATCAAACCATCTACTCCATCAACTCTGGTTGGTCAGGTAAATGCCAGTGACAACCCCATTCTACCCATGGAGTCACTGGAATGCTCGCACCACACTCGACCCAAGTGACCCCAGAGTGCACTAAGCACGATTGGGTAGCGATCTTCTAATGCTCGTATCTTAGACCTCGTGAGAGGTATCAACAAACTGTCAGGGGCTACAAGATCATGATTCTAAGGTCTACAATAACTTCTCTCAGTTTTGGGTGATTTGACTTCGTTTGCATTTGGAAAGGTGATCTCAGTCGATGCCAAAACTTGTAGTGAGGGTCAGTTGAAAGTAGCTCTGTAGTGTATCTTTCAAACCATCGGTCCTAACATCAAACCATCTTCTCCATCAGCTCCATTTGGTTGGGTAAATGCTAGGGACAATCCCATTCTGCCCATGGAGTCACTGGAATGCTCGCGACCACACTTGATCCAAGTGACCCCAAGGTGCACTAATCAAGATTGGGCAGAAATCTTCTGAGGCTCATATCTTAGACCTCATGAGAGGTATCGACAAACTATCAAGGGCTATGGGATCATGTTTCTGAGGTCTACAATAACCTCTCTTGGTTTTGGACGATTTGACTTTGTTTGCATTTGGCAAGGTGATCTCAATCGATGCCAAAACTTGCAGTGAGGGTCAGTTGAAAGTAGCTCCACATTGTATCTTTAAAACCGGCTGTCTTGACATCGAACCGTCTGCTCCATCAACTATGGTTGGCTAGATTAACACCAATGACAACCCTATTTCACCCATGGAGTCACTAGAATGCTCGCGACCACACTCGACCCAAGTGACCCAAGGTATGTGACTAAGGACAATAAATCCATTACATCTATTAATTTATTACACCTGCGTAAATTGTTACATTTGGGTAATTTATTACATCTATTATAAAAAAATCAAACAAATTGACATATAACTTCAACAAGATATAATTTATATCATAGTCAAGATATAACATCACCATTCAATTCCATAAACATGAATAATAAATATGTATACAAAAGATGACGCAAATATAACATAAAAAAGAGTATGTTCTATATATAAAAAGTATCAAATGTATCAAAAGTATCTCCATATGATTATACAAAATCAATGTTTCAATGTGTACAATGTGGCATATATGTCATCTCAAAATGTGCCAAGTGGCATCTCTAAATGACCACAAAACTAAAACTACATCCTATGTTGTAGGGGGATCATCAAAATGTAGCCTCTTTGAAGAAGTGTTTGGCTTTAATTGATCCTGCATCAAAAATGAGTTCAAACCCAAGTTAGATTGCTTTATATATATATATATATATATATATATATATATATATATATATATATATATATATATATATATATATATATATATATATATATATATATATATATACATAATTCATAATTCAAACACTAATTTAATTAAAATTATAACTGAATACAAACATCTGTACCTGGCCTCTTGGTCACCTACCATGGTCAGGTGTCCTAACATAAGTCTTTGGTAGCGAAGGGACAATGCCACCATAACCAACTCCAACCTATAAATATATATTTGCAATAATGAGATTAGTAGAGTAGTGCAACATAGAGTAATAAATCTAAAAAATAGGATGATAGCATAATAAAATTAGAAATAGATTGAACTAAAATTAAAACTTACATCCATTGATCCCTCCTCTGGAATAGTGGGTTGGGTCAACAAAGATATGAAAGATTCTCATGGGCCCTCCCTCACACTAGGAGTAACCTATGAGAGTAAAAAGATTGTCAATTATATATAAATGTACTTCATCATAACAACCCTGGTTACAAAATACAAATAACAATATGTAAAAGTCTACGTACAATCGGGCTATCACTCCGAATTGAGATGCCTGTCAGCCTAGGCTCCCGAACCTGTGTCGGGACATCATCAAGAGCCACACCCTATACAATAAAGTACAACTAAAATATTTATTACTACACACAAGTGGCATACATATGCATGCATAATTAATCTTAAACAATTAATTACCTTTCCTTTGTCGGCACATGAAGAAGGAACCCCCTCCTGCCCCCTACTGACATTAGTTGTAGCTTGCAAGAGTCCAATAAGATGACAATATATTAGTAAATGTATGAAGTTTATTGCTCTAATTGATAGATATTTAAGCATGTACACCAAATGATATAAAAAAAACTAATGGGTACATAATTTTTAATATACTATATAGGTGTCAAGGCCAAATGAAATGGCCGAAAGTGTGGAGTCATCCACCTGTCTCAACTCCTCCTCTGTCATTGACTGAAAATAAATGGAAAAAATATATATACATAAGTGCATGCAATCATTAAAACTAATCTAAATAAATAAATTATTTTTAAATTAAATTAGTCATGCGACAAATTTATTTATAATATTTACTCTTACCATATCAACGGGAGTTCATGGCCCTACGTACCCCTCCTGAGCACTCTCATGAGATGTAGATGCTCCATGAGGTGTTGCAGCCACTGCAACTACATCTCCTATATCCTCCTCACCAATATGCTCCTCACCAATAACATAATGATATGTATCAGCATTAGTAAGTGGTCTAAGGCACATATTCTTGCATATAATGCAAATATGGGGCACTCATACATGTGAACTCCGACTAGATGTCAATGCACCATCATCATCCACACCAGGAGGCAACAATGACCTAGTCTGCATGATCAATTGATCACTCAGCAAATGAATGGCCCTAATACTCTATGAGGCAGCCTCTGTAATGATATCGAGATGCTGCACTGGAGGAGGGGGTGCGACATCAATAGGGGGGACAAAGGTAGTGGCCTTTTTTCATTGGGCAAATGGCCTAGTCTAAGGAGTTCCTCCACCTATGCCCATGTTGGGCCTCATGCTCCAATAATTAACATTGTGACCAAGCACAAACTCAACATACAATTTTTTTATGAAATAGAAAAGGAGCTCCAAATTGCTATGGGGTGGTTTATCAAAAACCATCCACCAACAATCCCAAAAGTGTGTGCGCATTGCTTTATTTGTGCACCATTTTATTGATAATTTGGGCTTTTCGGGGTCAACTTTTAATCCAGTTTTAGGATTAACAAAAAGGGAGGCTATATCTTCCTTACTTATATTAAGGGCTGCAACCCCATCATGGTCAAGCCCGTCAGCAAATTGCCAATGCAGAGCAACATTATGTTGCTGTGTAAGGGTGTCAATGTTTTCAACAATGGTATTTAGGGTGGCAAGCATAGGAGCTAACATAGGTATATTCTGATACATATTTTTGAAGCCCCGTATAGTGTTCAAGTTCTCCTGTATGAAATCCTCTAAAGATTGAGGGTTTTGAAGTGGTTTTGGATTGTTTTGGGGATCATTATTTGGTGGGGGGGTTATTATCTTGATTGTTGTCAGCCATGCCTGATTAAATAATAAACAAATATAATTTTAAATTGATTTCATATATTATTAAAAAAATCAATACAAAACCCTATTTTAACCAAAAAAAACTACATTTAACATGAAAATGAAAGAAATTAATCAAGATATAGCAAGAATTTACTTACCGAATCAACTGCAGAGTCAAATTTGTTGTTGGCGCAATCAAGTACCCAAAAATATGGTGTATATGATATTTGGAGCCATTTTCCAAACCCAAAATGTGAGGAGAAATGAAGAAAATGGTTCACAGGTTTTGATTTATGCCACAGGTTTTGAGTACCCAATTTTTTCGGGTACCCAAAAATATCGGATACCCAATTGGGCTTGTGCTTTGGTGTCAGGTTTGCCCAGGTGTACTGACACCCAGGCCTACTAAAAAGTCAACATACATTTTCATGCGCTTTTGGACGATTGAAAAGTGGATTTTTTTACATCACCACTTTTTGGTCCCTCATGATCTTGCACATACCCGGGAATAGGGATGACTCCCCAAACAACCAAACCACAACTTGCCAAGAAAAAGAAAAAACCAACAAAGATCTCTGGCAAAACTAAATCCCTCCAGCAAAGGCCGAGCTCACCAATAGTACTCCATCCCACCTCTTTCATCCAACAACGAGCCACTTTAATAGGCTGAGCCTCCACCTTAGAAGGAACTTCTCCCTCAATAGGAAGCGAGAAAGAAGTATTAAGAGGGAAAGAAACCTTCACCTCGAAAAGAGCTTCCACCTTAATAGGAAGTGGGATAGAGGAGTAAAGAAGGGGAGTAACCTTCATCATTCCATCCCACCTCTTTCATCCAATGATAAGCCACTTCAATAGGCTAAGCCTCCACCTCAGAAGGAACTTCTACCTCAATAGGAAGTGGGAAAGAAGTATTAAGAGGGAAAGAAACCTTCACTTCGAAAAGAGCTTCCACCTCAATAGGAAGTGGGATAGAGGAGTAAAGAAGGGGAGTAACCTTCAGCTGCCAATGAGCTCTTGAGTGAAACCCCACCTCAATAGGGATCCTACTCCGAACAGCACCAGAAGAGCCATCACCACTCTCCCACACAAAAGAAGAGAGCTGTGAAACCCAAAAAGAGGCCCAGATGAGAGGGTCCCAACAAGAGGCCATCATGCATGAAAGGATCCCAGAAGAGGATCCAGTACAACCACCCACTATCTCTAGTCTTTTGATGAAAAAAAGAGCATCTCCTCTCCAAAGAGAAGGGGAGAAAAACCCCCCTCAAGCCCACACCGATGAAGAACACCCTAACCCTAGGCTCGACAAGCTCCAAAAGAGAAGGGAGAGAGCTCCCAACGTGTGAACTACAGCCCCCCACTGAGAGACCCCGCAAACCCTCATGTGGCTCACCATCATCATCTTTAGAATCGCTCTCCTCCTCTTGAAAACCAAAAACCCTAGACGCTCTGCTCCCACTCGTCATCATGAGATGTATGAACAAAAACTGTTGATATCACAAAATAATTACACATTCTTGAGAATGCTTCTCTCTAAAGAGAAAAACCTTGAATTAATTGGAATTCCATCAAGTTTTTTTTTGTGAACCTTATAAGGATATAAATCCAAGCTCAATTCTCAAGTTTTCAAACTTCTATTTGTGTGTATTCCTTACTCTTGTATCATGGATACCAAATTATTGCCTGTAACAATCCATACTAAGTTATGCACACATAGAACTCCATCAAGTTATCTCTTGATACTTGTAACTTGGGTAGGATTCTCAATTACAATATCATAAAAAAATCTATAATAATAAATATTGAGTCCACTAGATCCCTTACATGTCTTCATAAATTGAACTTCATAATTTATGCATCCTTAAAACTTACTAATGAAGCAAAAATGCTTCTCATACAAAAAACCATCTCAAAGTAAGAAGGTAAATTAAGATGATGAAAAAATCCATCCTTCAATGCCTCCAACCTCCAAATGTGAAGTCTCAAAGTACAAATACTTGTTCTTATCACAATAATCATCACCATAAACATCACCATTGAGTGGATCCTCATCCTAAACACAGACTAGGTTGTACCCTCATTTGATTGATTATTATTTTTTCCTTTAAAAACATTTCTCTCTTGAATTCTACAAGATCAAAACGTGTGACACAGTTTACTATAGTAAAAAGATATGATTTACCTCCTATTTTAATTTTTTCTTTGTGAAGATAATGCATTCTCTTGTTGAGAACCAAATTATATATCTTTTGAATTTTTCATCTTTTATTTTCCTAAAGGGCCAAAATCATGTCTTCTAAGGTTTGAGAAGTTATTTGGTTAAGTTCAAAATAAAATTAATATATTTTGAAGCAAGTTTGTTTGAAATGATATCTTTAGCATCAACACCATCTCTATTAGAGTCTTGACTTCTATTAGTTACCTAATCAGAGACCTCAAATTACTTATGTATTTTGATTGTATTGTGATTCTCTCTTCTATTTTGAAACTAAAATTGATATTCTAGGGAAAAGTTTTCATTAAATATTTTGGTTCCAAAGAATTTATTCAAATTATGGAAATAGAATTTAGTCAAATTATCTCATATTTCCATTGATAATTGATCTAAATTTATGTGATGTAATTCAAACTAAGAAAAAAAAGATCAATAATAGCCTTTTCTTTATTATCTCTATTACTCCAATCTAAAAACTTATTTGTATTAAATGCGTGATTTTTTATTTTCTGTTACATGAGTCCTATGTCTTCATCGCCTCTTTATGCTAAGAAAACATGTTTTTTCTATGTTTGAAGAGGAACAATACTCAATGTTTTATTGATAGGTTACAAAATGATTTGTACAATATTAAAAATATTTATCCCCAACTATATGTGAATAGGGGTAAAAATGGATTCACCTCTATTCAAATATGTGAGAGAGTGGATAGATAGATGTGTGGGGAAATATGAGATCTATTCCCAAATCCAAATTCCCAAAAGAGATATCCAATTTGATCAACCAAGAGGTTAATGCACAATCAAATCAATCTATAAAGAATATGAAAGAGAGAGCAAATCCAATGTTTCCCTATAAAGGAATTATGCTTGAAATCTAAAATAATTGAAATACAAATACTAACCTCAAATTAGGGCAGATCTGGAAAATGTCAATTTATGATGTCTGTGTGTACTTTTAGGCAATTCTGCAACCTATTCTAGACTTGAAATGCCAAGATAGAGAAAACCCAGAAATCTTTCTCCAAGATGAGCTCAGGTCGACTTTGACCCTCATAAAAGGTCAAATACTACATTCTTTATTTGAAGGTCGATTTTGATTAAATTTGTAGATCTCGGAAGTTCGCCAAAAAGGGTATCCAAATTCGCTCTCAAATCCAAAATCCCACACTTTTACTTGCAAGAAAATGGGGGTTTGCCTTGGTCAAACCCCAATTTAGGAATTAACCTTGAAATTGAATTGAAATATAGTGTGCATAAACAAAGTTATTGAAATAAATCACCTCGCTTATGTTGAAGTCCTTGTAGAGGATTAGAATCCTCAAATCCACAAGTACAAATTCTTCAATGGATGTAGAATGAATGTAGGATGTCTCCAATCAATCGCATTTGATCTTCAACACCTATCTTGACTTGATCTTTGCATATGAGAAGGCTTGAATGAATGTAGAAGGATGGATCATCAAAGGGGCTCCAAAGAGATTGAATCCTTTAATAGCTAACAATGGATCTCCTTGATGGATGGATGCTTGAACACTTGAATTCTTGAAGAATTTCTTTCACTTGAGATGAGATGTCAATAATGGATATCAATTGCTTGATTGTGGATGAGAAAATGAGAGAGGAAGGCCTCCTTTTATAGTGAACTAGGGCACAATCCTCTAGAGGGGCCACCTTGGAGAATTAAATCCTAATTCTAGGTCCTAACCTTTAGAAAAAATTTCTAGATTAAATGCAATTAGAGGATTTACCATCCTGAAACCCAAAGTGGCCAACCCAGAGGCGAGAAAACAAATATCCCGAAAGCTCGATGCCCGAAAATCAAGGATTCTGGAAATTTGAAGGAAGGGGGCAAAATTGAGGTTGGGACTGACCTAGTTAGGTTCAAGTTCGAACCTGACCTAGAAAAGTTTGAGCTCAATCCTGACCTAGTCAGGATCAACCTTGAATTTGACCCCGGGCCCAGATTCAGTCAAAACCAGGACAGGAGGTCCCGGGGATGCCTAGAGACCTAGAAATGATATCAGATAGGGATAGAATGCCAGGGATAAGCATAAAATCCTATGATAACTATGATGAAGGCCAGGAGGACCTATTTCTACATCCTACCTAGAAAATAGAGCCACAAAAGAGGGAAATTAAGGAGAATCCTTGAGATCTTATCCCTAATTTCACCTAGAATGAAGAAATCAAGTGCAGGAAAGAAGTGAAAAGTGGAGAGAAAGCCAAATACATGCAAAGACCCAGTCAAGGCACTTAACATGACCCTAGACCACTTACTCAGAGGGCTAAATGCTCTTATCATGGAAGTGCTTCCATTTTAAGATGATACATTAAGCCCCCACTTTAGCAAGAGTATGGAATTGATGCAAACTCTTGGTAAAGGAGATCAGAATGAAAAGATAATCTTATCATAATCTGAGGGACAAATGGAAACCTTAAGCCCCCAGTGACTTAAGTCTTCGTCAACTCCTAGATCACAATAAGAGAGACATCTCTAGAGAGAGAAATAAGGTGTGATTACCTCACCTAATGAGAACTTATGTCCCATTGTGAACCACACAGGAAAATGGCGCAACTGGAAAGATGGAATTGAACCACCTAGTGAATGTGGCTACTCACTAGTCAACCCATCGAGGATTCATTCTTAGGAATATTCTATTCCATAAGAATAAAACCAAAAATAAAAACAAAAGAGATCCAGTCTTAAGGACACCTCCGACCTTAAGGGATCAAAATATATGTGTATTTGAAAATGGAGGGATCAAGAGATCCTAAAATATAAATCCATGCTTTAAGGATTAGTTACTAATCCAAAAAGGGAAAAAAGTATCTTGAAACATAATATGTGTGTATCAAAAAGTGTGTGTGTGCAACAGGTGAGCAAAGCGTATGCCCCCATGTTAAAGTCATTGCTGACACTTTAATAGGAGCAATGGCTTTTACGGAAACATAAACAACTCCACTGAGTATGTTTCCATGTCGAGATGCCCCCAGATGAAGACAAATCAAGGGAAATATCACAAAAACATACAGAAGGGCTCTACTTACTATGGGGTTAGTATGATCATAAGATAATATATATATGATATTATTGCAAATGAATTGACATCATTCCCCAAAGAAAATAGAACTACAATCACAAAGGAGGAAAGATCACATATGATATACGAAGGAATCTTTTCAGACCATGAAATGGAGACCAAAAAGAATTAGTGCTACCATATCTTGAATCCAAGCAAATTACAAAAGGAAATATTTACGAACAATAGCACAGTTATGACATAACATTAAACAATGCATAGAAGAATAGAGATACATATAGAAGAATTTGAACAATAGTTTTGATTCCTTCATCACCTTGCACCAACTGAGTAACAAGGATTGCATAAAAGAATCTAACAACATTTAGCAAACACATTATGGGAGAAGCACAGTACAGCAGGCAAACACACAACAAAGCTACCACGAAGGACAAGCCGATCAAGAATGTTGCCTACTCTCCCCATCTCATTGTATATCATTTAGGGAAGGTGGGTGACTCGCAAGAGGGACTATATCCAACACAGTAGGAATGATAGCCAGTTCCAAACAAGGATCCTCTTGAGAATTACAATGTTCGACACTAGGTGTAAGATTTAATTGTGAGGAAAGCATATTAGGTAAATCAATGTCAATGTCAATAGTCTCATATTCATCATTAACATCATCAGTATCATCAAGAGTATCTTCTTCATCCAAATTAATCAAAATAGGATCTAAGATATGAATAGAATCATCATAATCATGCACGTGAACATCATTATTAGTAACAATCTATTCTAACACATTATTGATAGGTTTATCCAAGGAATGTAAAGATCTTTGAGCTTTAGCATGAGCACGATGCTTTTTACGATGTTCATTAGCAGATCGATTACATTTTGATTTAGTTGAAATAGGTTGAGAACTAGGAGGAACAATCATAGGATCCTTCACAAGTTCTTTAGGAAGACTAGTAGGATTATTAACCATAGGAGAAACAATCATAAGATCTTTGATAGGTTCGGTAGAAGGAACTTGATTAACAGAGCTAGAAGCCATAGTTAAAGGAGGTATAGAAGGTGTAAGCAAAAGACCATGATTAAGATCCCTAGGAGGTGAGCTTAATTAAAGAATATTATGATGTTTTTAAGCTTGATATAATCAAAAAATATTATCAGGTCGAGGAGGACATGAATTAGGTAATGAAGGCCAAAAGAAATCTAGAGCAGCACAATCTCTAGGCCTAGAAGGTTGATATAAACTATGATTAATCATCTTCACTTCTTCATCATGAATGAACTTAAGACACTTATGGATAGTTGAAGCAATAGCATGCATGGTAGTCAACCAAGGAAAACCTAGCTTAACTTGAAATTGATCAGAAGTAGGAACCACAACAAAGGTAGTGTTCACAATTTTTCCACAAAGTTCAACCAGTAAAATAATAGAACCAAATGATGGATAAATAAAACCATTACAAGTTTGAATCCACACATCTGATGTATCATAAAAGTCACATTGTAAGCTTTTCATAAAAATATTTTCTTCAGTGATAACATTAACGAAGGATGTAAGATCAATAAGACAACCACGAGTAGGTTTTTGAGCAATTCTAGTAGCAATGTAAAGGGGACCATCATGAGCTTTAATAGTCTCAGAGGCATCAAAGGTAATCAAAAGTTCCTGAGGTCCGCTATTCTTAAATTTTTGTTGAGGTTTAGGTTGAGTTTTCATTTTAGGTTTAGGCTTTGGTCGAGGTTGAGATTGAACTTGAGGTTGAATCTGAGGTTGAGGTTGAAGTTGAAGTGAAGATATAGATTGATCAACATACTCCACTTGATTAACAACATGATTGAGATCATCCATCTTTGAATCATACACAATTTCCATAGTAGATGATTGAGCAATATTATTAGTATCATGCATAGGTAAAGGGTTCATATAGATTTGAAGGTTCTGATTAGGAGGAGAGACAGATTTGTTCCCACTACCATCCAGATTATCAACAGACAAGGCATTAGAATCAATTAAGTCTTGAACCTTATGTTTTAAAGAATAACATTTCTTAGTATCATGACCATTCTGACGATGATATTGATAAAAAGCATTTTGATCAAAAGATTTAGATGTAATCGTAGTAGGTAAAAAAGGTCAAATAGGAGGTAAAGTAATCATATTAGCAGTTAACAACCTATTCATAATAGCATGTAAAGATTCAGAAAGAGGAGTAAACGTATGATTTAATCGAAATTAGTGGATGCAAAAGTGGCATTATGAGATGCAACAGCAGCTTGATCAGCAACTGCATTCGCTTGTTTGTTTATCTTGACATAGTTGTTGAATTTTTGAAACTTTTTTGGATTAGGAGCAACATCACTCTTATCAACTAGAACATGAGCCATTGGAGTGTTTCTCTCAAATTGACTCACTTGTAATTGATAATGATGAAGTACTACACAAATTTGTTGAAAAGAGGTAAATTTAGTAAGCAGAATCTTATCTCTAATATTCTTTTGCAAATTTGAAATAAACATATGTTGAATATCCATATTAGGAATAGGATAGGAAATCTGAGCATGCAAATGCTTAAATCTACCAATAAATTCAATCAATTTTTCTTTAGCACTTTGTTTACAATGCATCAAATCAATCAAAGACACTTGTAGGCCAATGTTGTTTTGAAATTGTTGAATAAAGGCATTAGCAAGTTGTGTAAAGGAATCAATGGAATAAGGAGGCAAGGAACAATACCATTGTAAGGCCTTGTCACGAAAAGTTCTAGAAAACAATTTGGCTAAAATCCTATGGTCATGAGCATAATCACTACAAAGGATTTGAAAGGTTTTAACATGATGAATAGGATCTCCTTTTCCATTATAATTCTCAAGACGAGGCATCTCACCTTGCTAAGGAACAGGAGTATGAATAATATCCTAGGGCAAGGGACTTCCCATGTCACATGTAGGAATACTAAACTTGTTTTGATTTAAGGAAGCAATTTGTTGTTGTAAGGATGACACAGTTTGAGCCAAATTGATGATTGTTGAATCATTAGAGGAAATGGGAGGAGTAACAATATTAGACACACTAGGTAAAGTGTAAGAAGCTGCAGGAATAGAAGACACAACTAGAGGAACACTAGGAACTACAGTTGGAAGTGGATTGGAATAAGTAAAAGGAACATTATGAAATGAAGGTTGTGATGTAGGAAGGGACACAGGAGGAACACTCATAGGAATAGAGGGAACCATCACAGTCACCAAAGGAGGAGTATAGGTAGGAATATTAGGTAAAGGATTAGAAGGAGGTTGAACACTAGTGATAGGAGGAATCAACCCTAAGTCTTGAGCTTCTTGAACTAAAGGTTTCACATTTGAATGCATAAGGTGAGTAATACCACGCAAGAGGTTAACATCTTGATCAGTATCACGGAGAACTTTCTTAAGAGCCTCTATAGCTTGAATGGAATCTTGATTATGGTTCTCTTGAATAAGCCAATTACCCATTTTATCAAGTTCAGTGGAAAGTTTTTGGACTTGTTCAGGAGGAACTCTTAAAGCGTCATCCTCATCATGAGATAAGTGAGAAGATTTTTTCTCCATAGTAGGATTGGAATCATGAAGAATCAAGTTATCATTCGGGATCCTAAGGAAACGAGAGGAAGATTCAGGATCAAAGCCACCCATGAGTCTACGATTTCTTCTAACCGAAATGTTATAAGTAGGACTAGTGGTAATAAAGCACATAAACCAATGTAATGTAAATGAACTAAACTAAGAACATATAAAGCATGAATATGAAATCTAATTAGCATGCAAGATCTAACACAAAGGAAAAATCTAATACTAACAAGATAAAAGGAAAGCACAATAAGGCATCCAATTCCACAAAAGAAAAGAGAGTAAGTATGTCGGGTTCACCAAAATGAATAGGGGTAAAAATGGATTCACCTCCATTCAAATATGTGAGAGAGTGGATAGATAGATGTGTGGGGAAATATGAGATCTATTCCCAAATCCAAATTCCCAAAAGAGATATCCAATTTGATCAACCAAGAGGTTAATGCACAATTGAATCAATCTATAAAGAATATGAAAGAGAGAGCGAATCCAATGTTTCCCTATAAAGGAATTATGCTTGAAATCTAAAATAATTGAAATACAAATACTAACCTCAAATTAGGGCAGATCTGGAAAATGTCAATTTGTGATGTCTATGTGTACTTTCAAGCAAATTTGCAACCTATTTCAGCCTGGAAATGTCGAGACAGAGAAAACCCAAAAATATTTCTCCAAGATGAGCTCAGGTTGACTTTGACCCTCATAAAAGGTCAAATACTACATTCTTTATTTGGAGGCTAATTCTCATTCTATTCACAAATCTCAGAAGTTCACTGAAAAGGGTATCCAAATTCGCTCTCAAATCTAAAATCCTGCACCTGTACCTACAAGAAAATGGGGGTTTTTGTTGTATGGGGGGTTTGCCTTGGTCAAACCCCAATTTAGGAATTAACCTTGAAATTGAATTGAAATATAGTGTGCATAAACAAATTAATTGAAACAAATCACCTTGCTTATGTTGAAGTCCTTGTAGAGGATTCAAATCCTCAAATCCACAAGTAGGAATGCTTCAATGGATGTAGAATTAATGTAAGGTGTCTCCAATCAATGGCATTTGATCTTCAACACCAATCTTGACTTGATCTTTGCATATGAGAAGGCTTGAATGAATGTAGAAGGATGGATCATCAAAGGGGCTCCAAAGAGATTGAATCCTTCAATAGCTAACAATGGATCTCCTTGATGGATGGATTCTTGAATAGTTGACTTCTTGAAGACTTCCTTGCACTTGAGATGAGATGTGAATAATGGATATCAATTGCTTGATTGTGGATGAGAAAATGAGAGAGGAAGGCCTTCTTTTATAGTGAACTAGGGCACAATCCTCTAGAGGGGCCACCTTGGAGAATTAAATCCCAATTAGGTCCTAACCTTTAGAAAATATACCTAAATTAAATGCAATTAGAGGATTTACCATCCTAAAACCCGAAATGGCCAACCCGAAGGCGGGAAAACAAATATCCCGAAAGCTCGATGCCCAAAAATCAAGGATTCTGGAAATTTGAAGGAAGGGGGAAAAAATCAAGGTTGGGACTAACCTAGTCAGGTTCAAGTTCGAACCTGACCTATTCAGGTTTGAGCTCAATCCTGACCTAGTCAGGATCAACCTCAAATTTGACCCTGGGCCCAGATTCAGTCAGAACCAAGACATGAGGTCTCGGGGATGCCCAAAGACCTAGAAATGATATCAAATAGGGACATAGTGCCAGGGATAAGCATACAATCCTATGATAATTGTGATGAAGGCTAGGAGGACCTATTTCTAAGTCCTACCTAGGAAATAGAGCCATGAAAGAGGGAAATTAAGGAGAATCCTTGAGATCCTATCCCTAATTTCACCTAGAATGAAGAAATCAAGTGCAGGAAAGAAGTGGAAAGAGGGGAGAAAGTAAAATACATGCAAAGACCTGGTCAAGGCGCTTAACATGACCCCAGACCACTTACTCGGAGGGCTAAACGCTCTTATCATGGAAGTGCTTCCATTTTAAGATGATACAATATGTATGCATCTGCAAAACCATAACCGAAAAAACTAAGTGGTTGTTAGAAACAATGTAATATATGATTATCTCTTGAGAGACATTAATATCTTGTAACATAAAATACACCTTTAACCATAAAATATACCATCAAGTTATGGACACACTCTAAATTCAATGAAAGAAAAATCTACAGGGAAAGATCTTCCTCTTAGTTGTTGCATGCATAACCTATCCTATTTTCTAAGAAAATAAGGAAACTTTATTTTTTTGGTTTTATTTTGGTTTTTATATGTTTAATATTTCAAATCTTGTTTTGAATGTCTTTATGTTAGTTTTATGATAGTTTAGCACTAGTTATTTTCTTTATGCTTCTTCCAAGTCTCAATCAACCAAGATTAATTGTCTATGCTATATTATAACATGTTTACATTGAGTTGTAGTTATAAATATAAGATTTAATAAATATTTGAGACCTTGCTTCCTAATTAATTATGATTTTTACATTCTTAATTTGTTGGTTGGTGGATTTTGCTAATGTATAATTATGCTTAGGTACTATTTTCTTATGTGAAAATTAGGTAGAGAGTTAGGTAGGATATTTCTTATTTATATTCATCCTCTATTCATAATGAAATATAGCAATATTCATTTGTGGTAAAAAAATTTCTTTCATATGTTATTTAGATTTTATTCCCTATTTTCCTTGCTAATTTCTACATGGTATGATAGCTTTTTTTGGTGGAAATGGAAATGTGTTAATTTATTTTCCAAGTTGCATTTCATTTGGGTGAGGGTTTAATGTGAGATCATGGATTTGAAAGGATTTTAGATCCATGAGAGAGTTTTTCTCATTTTTTTTGCACAAAGTATTATAAAATTGAGGTGCAATTTAGAAACTATGAGAATATTTGCAATTTGATACTCCAATTATGTCAACATTTTCATAATATTTAGAATTTATCACAATATTTACATCAAGAAATCATGTTGAATTGAATTTTATTTTATGCTTAAAGGTCAATTTTGTAGTAGAGAACATAGGGAACATGACACTGAGATGGATGTTATTGGCTATAAGTTAGTTATTGATAAAGATCTTATAGAGGCTTGAACTATTTGGAAGATTATCCTACTTCTAGTATTTAGAGGTGGCTACAAAAGTTGAGAATGTAGGGGTCTTGAATCTGATTGTTGGGGCCTTAGTGTCACTATTACATTGATAGGTGATGCATATTTTTATAATTATATGGCTACTATCAAGCCTATGGAGGTGACTTTAGAAGCAAGGACGGTAGGGTTGAGTCTATGTGGGAAGGATATTTTTTGTAGAATATTCAAAGGCAATTGTGTGAGGGCTTCTTGACCAAAATTATTGAATTTATTCTTCTTCTTCTTGTTCTTATTTGATTTTTTCTACTTGTCTGATTTCTTCCTTCTTAGAGCCAATTAGTCTTTAAGCTTCTAGGTTCTTGTTAAAACTTGAAAACTATAAGAATGTAATCTCCATTATAGTTTAGGAACCTTTGTGGGTAAGTTCACAAAGATGGGGGACCAAAAACGGGGTATAAGATGCCACTTTTTTTTCTAAAATCAGCAAACTCTGAACTTCAACAAGAAATTGAAGATAGTTAGACTCAAAATTTTAAGATGCGACAAGAACAAGAGTTGTAATACTCTGAATCTAGTTTCTAAAATACTCTTTTTTTTAAAAAATGGTGCATATTAAGGCCCTCAAAAAGGGGGAGCACAAAAAGTGGTCCTATTTTTTGTGAAAAAACATAACATAGCGTCTAGTGTGCTCCCCCTAAAATGTTAACTTTTTTTTGAATTTTTTTAATCACTCCAATGAGAAGTTAGCTAACACCACATAGTTTATCACAGATTTTTCTGCTAATTTTTTTATGAATGTATAATTTTTTATGAATTTTTGAAGTGTAAACATCCTGAAAATGTGAAATTTTTGTGTGCTCCCCCTAGAAATCATTGAAAACTAATCAAAAATCAAATTTTATTTTTTTAAAGTGTGTATAATGGAGTCTAGTTTCTAAAAAAGTAACTCGTTGCAAAATTCAATGAATGAGGCAAAATCTATGCCCAAAATACTATACGTTTGGTTTTTGACAAAATTTGGACATACATACAAAAGAAATTAGAGATGAAAAGCTTAACATAATCAGAATTCAAAATAAATTATATGGTTAGATAGCTAATAGAGAGATCTATAATATCACACTGTCTGATTTGACGTTATTGAACCACAAATAAACCTGACGAGGAGCACACAAGAAAAAATATGAATTTTGTGTATGTCTACTGGAAAACATGTCTCAGGCTTATTTGAATCCACCAAGCCTCGGGGTTGGATCTCCAAAGAAAATCCAAGCCTTATGCTTGATGCATTCCAATGCATTATAAAGCATTGGAGGATTCAAAGGTACTCTAAGGTTATCTTGGTACTCTCTCAAGACCCCGATGCCTTAGTGACTCTATGTTGTATCAGTAACCTCTCATGTAGACAAGGTACCAACTATGTCATATCTAGTCCACATAGGAAGAAAGCATCCTCCCACTCTCATCCTAGTCAAAACTCAAATAGGAACTCAGGCATGGGCAGGGCACACAATATCTTATTAATTCATTTTAAACTCTCGATATCTTTTAATTATCACTTAATTAAGTCACTTTCAATAGGTTATCTTGGCAGCCACTTGTGGGCTCCGACGCCTATTACAAGACACTCCCCATCTATACACTTAGATAACCTACCCTAATGCTCTAACCAAAATAACAAGGAGAAGAATAAATCCAAACCACAAAAGCTTCTCATAAACCATAAATCATGATAATCACCAAGGTAACATAATAGAACATAGTAGAGAATAACACATCCTATAAAATGATCAAACTGTCCATCTCAATATAGACATTTATCAAAGATCATCCATCCCATAATGGATATCTCAATGAAATAATTGATGAACTACAATTGATTGAGAACATGATTGAAGAACTACAAGTGATTACAGATCATGGAACACTGAAGTGTTATGTAACATAATTGAATCAGTTTTATGTTGTCATTGATGTCAACTAGTTTTGACAGTAATTATCATGGTAGTTGCAAATATCTAACACATCTGTAGAAGAGAAGAGAAAGATGAAGAACCAAGATATCTACATTGAGGAAGATGGATATGATAGATGAGGATAAGGAATACTCTTGGTAACTTATTGATGAGTCTATGACTTCATATGGTTGACTTGATTATGTTACACTAATCTGTTATAGAGATAGGAGAAAAATGTTACAAAGTAGTGTGGTCGGTTAATGAAGCATTCCGGTATACATCGAGCAGTGTAGTGTATACCGAGCACAGTATAAACCAAGCTTGTGTTCACTGACACATCTCTTGTTAACCGAGTATGGACAAAAGAACTAAATGATGAGTTTAGCTGATAATATTGATGAGCTGGAAAGTACCTCGTAATCAAGATGGAAAGATAAAGTCTGTTATAAGATCAAAAGCTAGAAAAATTCAAGGAAGATCTAAAGGATGGAATTGAAACACATCTGTTGAGGAAGGTTTAAGTGGCAAAATCAACGAAGGAGATTAAGCAGCAAAATCTGATGGATGAAAAGAAAATAGTTTACTTGTCTATTTAAGAGACTAGGGTTTCACTATGAAAAGAATGTCGAAGGAAGATAACTGCAGAGATATCATGTGAACAAGCTTCATGCATGCCTGATCAAACAAGTTAAAGGAGAACCGAACTGCAGAGTTAACCGAGCGTTAGAGAGCTTTTATCGAGGGACAGTAAGTTACTGAATGTTGATGAATTGAATAGAAATATTGATCAGAGGATTTTATGAGCTTAAGAATAGATCTGAACATCTGCAAATCAAGTTGTATTGTATTCAGATCACCTGTTGTTACAGTTTAACCATTGTAATTAGATAAAATCTCTTAACCGAGTAGACTTGAAAGTCTTATATGTCATTCATAGAATGTACATTGTTATCCTATCAACCCCATAGTGAAAGTTGGTTGGACGATAACTGTTAGTGTTAAATCCTCTAACAAAGTCACACCTTACAGTGTGTTTTGTAACCTTTAACAAGGTTGGCTCCTCACCGAGCTCACTTTAGAAGAGTGAAAATAGTTTGGGTTATCGTTCCCAAGTGGTTTTTCCCTTAACAGGGTTTCCATGTTAAATCTCTTGTGTTATGTGTTTATTGTGGTGATTATTTGATTATCATACTTTACATATTGTATATCTGATTTGGTCAGTAATCACTATGAAAAATTAATTGGTAATCGGTAAAATGCACAGATAGTTTAGTATTATTGTTTACCAAGTTGCAGATTAAGCTGAATTTGTTTATAAGTTTTACATTTTATATTTGAGACTGTGGATAACTGATTCACCCCCCTCTCAATTATTCTAACAATAATAACAATCCTCATAATCTTACATCACAAGATCAACGATACTCAAAGCATTAATAACATCCATCTCAAAGTACGAAGTAACATATTCCATAAAAATGATCATAAATAACACAGAATCATACATGATCCAATCGAGACTTCAAAAATGGTCATGACATAGAAACATAGAACCCCAAAGCCTCTGGTTCACATACCCTAAAAAATTACTCATTTTCCCCAATGGCATCAATGCATAAAACAACAAGACCTATACAAAAGCAACCAAAACACAACTCAAGTTTCAATTGTTTAAATAAAACATCCAATTCATTTAGAAGGGTCCAATTTGACCATAAATACAATCACACAAAAATTCCATGCACAAATAAATAATTCTAATTGGAGCATCTCATTATAAAATTTACACCCTGAAAATCATGATATTATCCATCCTTTAAATCGAATTATTAGTAAATAATTACTAACCAAATTACTCCACATTAATTAAACACTAACATAAAACCATCATTAAGTAATTATTAATACTAATAACCTTAATTATCAAATATTAATAAATACTAATTATATATTTTAATACTTATATTTAAATTTAACAATTTTAATAAATAAAATTTATTAAAAAAAAAAAATTTAATAATAACCCTTGTGTGGGGGGTCCCAACCCTCCCACACTGGTCGTCGACTATCGTACTAGTTGTGGCAACAGTTGTGTTACTAACCACAACAATAACTATGTCAGCAACCGTAGCTATTGGTCGTAGCACTGGCTGTGGCAACAGCCATGCTACTAGTCGTAGCCTTTGTTGTGGTGGAAGTCACAAGCCAGGAGATGGGGGGAAAAATAAACTCCCTCCCCCAAACATTTAATTTATTTTTTTTAATTTAATTCAATTAAATTTTTTTAATTTTTTGTTTATATTTTATCTTTTTAAAAGGAATTTCATCGATATATATTTTTTAACTCTAATACTCTGACAAAAAGAAACACAGGCATTTATTATTATCCATTTTTTTTAATTACTGAAAATAATAAAGGATATATAATTTTTTTATATATTCCTAGGATCAACAAGCATGCAAAATTAAACAAATTGGGTTATTGAAGGCATGCAATATAGAACCTAAGCAAGGTTTTGATTTCCCAGATTGATTGAATACCCTAATTAGAGAGAACTCACACAGTTCTATAAAAGACTACATTCATTAACAATCAAAACATATACATATTTATTATTCCTAAAATCATGACAATCTAATCTTGTAAATTTTCACAAGGATACTGAAAGAAAAATATGATCACTCCAAAATCATCCAACCATATAGAATACACAATGAAGACAATCTTTTGGAGTGAAAATCAACATGGGTTCTTCAAACCCTAGCTGGAATCCATGAGAAGAATCTGAAATAAATAAGATCAAATGAAGGCTCTATGAATCTGAAACACTCCTAAGCTTGGAAATAATCCTTCAAACAATCCATGCAATTTCCTCCAAAATCTAGCCTCCCAAAAACCTGTGTGTGAAAAATGGCTAAAAGAATCCCAATAAAGAAAATTCCCCAAACAAAACCCTACATGCAACTCCAATCAAGAAAAAGAACTCAACATGCAACTCTAAATCAAAAAGTAGAACTCAACTATAAACTCTTGCTTTAATCAAATATGATGCATGATTAATTTGAATTACCGTAATAAAAGAATGAACCTTTTTAATTTTAAACTCCTAACTCAACTTTAACTTTAAATTCTAATTTAATTTTCACTAAACTAAATGTGCAACTTAAATTTTCATTTCAATTATTTAATTAAACAATAAATTAGCACATAGTTAACTATGCAAACTAATAAATTAAAATATTAAATAAATCAACTAGGCCATTTCATTTATATTAGGATTTAATAATTAATCAAACTCTTTAATTCCAAATTTAAATCTTTTAATTTAATCATTTAATTAACAAAGGTATTTAACAAACCTTAATAATTAAATGTTCTCTATATCAAATATTTTCACATCATAAAATATCAATTATTCCAATACCATAATTACTCCTAGTTTAATTATTTAAATCAAATAATTCACACAAGCAAAAATACTTGACTCCCAAAATGTGAAAATCAACTAACTCCATAAGAAGCAAACACCAGGGAAGGGTTCACGAATTCACGTCACCATGACACATTCAGATAGGAAACTCAATCAGAAATTTGTCCCTTAATTTAGGACAATAATGGCGTGGGTTGGGATTTGAACCTGTAAGTTATCTCTCCTCTTACCATTTGAGATATTGCGATAGGGCATGCTCATCCTGACAATTCAGGGAAGTCGATGCCCAATACCTGAAATCCTGCATAAGAGACAAGCATGTACATACATGTACAAATATATAACAAACAATGGCAAGGATCGGCCAGTCGTGTGGATCTCGTAAGCAAGTAACTATGACTTCATCCCTCAACCACATCAAACACATCAAACAGAAATATAAAACATACACGCCAACCATACACATGCAAGTATGGAGTTAGTAAAATTATAAATGTAACTAATCATCCTGACATATAAATTACCATCATAAAATAACCATAACGTATACATCATCATAAACATTTAAATTGACATGAAAATAACCACATTCGTCTAACTGAAAACACTTGAAATAACACATAATCCAAAGGTTCATATTTAATCAATTTAATAATCCAAATATCACTGGAATAATTAACGCACACATAAAAGTGGCCTAAAAGAGTTGGAAAACATAACTGAAAAGTAAAGTAGGGGGGCACTACAACTTCTACATACACACACACACAACCATGAGTTCACCTCCAACCAACCAAACACCTTCTCAACATTAGCTTTAACGATTACCTCCTTTGTAGTCTATTAATGCTAATCATGCCTTCTTTCTATAGTATAGACAACATTTAATATGTAATTCCTATAAATTCAATAGATTAGGTTTGTATCCTTAGAGTTCTTGACAGAGCTTCTTCTCCAATGCATATTTTTACCTATGCTAGTTATACTAACTATATTTTATTTAATATATTTTTTAAGAAGACTAATATAATAGATAGTAGAAAAATGAGAAGCCAAGATGTCTTTGGAGAATCTTCAACAAAGACTTGAGCTAATGATGAGGTACATTTTGATAAAAAGGTGACAAGAAAACCAACTTGTCAATAGTTTAGGCTGTAGATAGTCATCGACTCTTAGGAGGTCTAAATCTAGATTACGAGAGAAGACATGACAATCTAGCCTGATCTATTATTATTATTATGATTAGTCAATTTTGACATGGATAATGCCTCCTATATCGCTCACATCTGGTAGCTAGCTTGATTTTATATGGTTGGGATCCAACTTGAGTGACACCAAATTTCCTCATAGTAGAGGTATCTTGATTCACTTATCTTGGTACATGTCGATATCATAATTTGCATATATTTTTTTATGAATTTTTTATCCTCTATATTGGCAAGTTTGGTTTTGATTATTTTATTTTGTCTATCTTTTACACCCCTAAAGATAAACTTGATAGAGCTCATGATGCCTTCTTTTCATGATTTTACTTCATCCCTCATCTAGGAGAAAAAGTTGGTACAAATAGGTAGAATTAACACACGACATAAAAATTGTTTAAAATAGATAATAAAAAAATTATTCTTTTAAGAAATTATAAAATAACCTTCTTGATCATGAGGTCAAAGATCCGTTAATCAAAATAATTAGAAATACTGAATGAAATACAAATGCTTCAACATATAAACTACTTCAAATATTCCATAAAATCTAAAATGTATAGTTAAAGTTAACAAAAATATCATGTAATACATGCAAAAATTTTCTACGATTATCATCAATTTTTAAGCCGATAGGCTTTCTGCTGGGGAGATGCCCGCAGGCTTTTTAAGACTATCTGACAGTCTTACGCTGGAAAATAGGAAAGTCATGCCGGAAAAGTCTTGCGCCTGAGAAGTTTGGAACCCAATCAAATGACTGTCATTTACCACGTCAAAGCTGTACGCTGGAAAGTGGGGAGTATAGGAAACTATTTCCTAGAGCAGAGAATTATGTCCAGTGTGCAAGGAGCATTGTGCTGTGTAAGATTAGTTGTAAGAACATTTTTTTGCAGTCCAGAGAAGTATAAAATCCTACCACACATCTTCGTTATGGTTATCAATTGGGCTTCCTACAATATTTTTGGATCTGTCCATTGCTACCCATTAGAGGACTGATGTTTCTCATTTTCACCATGGCAGCTGCAAAATCACTAAAAAGGTTTTCTGGTTTGTACTATAAGTAGTCACCTAAGAATCAGCAGAACCTCCATTGAAAAGCTGTTGATCACAGTGTAAAAGTCCTTTCTGGCTTCTAAGATATTTGTAGTAGTTATTGTCAAAGGTCGTGGGAGTCTGAAGATCTAACGGTGAGAGGTTGTTATCCCCACTATTGCTTGGACAATTTGATTTCAGAGAAGTGGCGAATGAAGAGTCTATGTTGGATTCATTATAAATATGAGCTCTGAAATTAGTGCACCGAGCCTGACCAATAGTGTGACCACCTGAATGTGGAAGAAAGAAGTGAGGTGCTTAATTTGTAGGTACTGATAATCTTACAGAAATTAGCAGATTGATATCAAATAAGTTGCGGAAAGCGTAATCATGTCCATGGTAGAAAGACCCTGAGCGCTAAAAGATAAGACGACTACGCTGAGGTTTGAGGTGGGTGATTAGTGAAAAGAAATTTTTATCATTAATGGAGCGATTTGTTGTTTAATTAGAAGAAGTGTATAAGGAGACGACTTACAATTTATGCTACAACGTCAGAAAGTTGTGAAACGCGGGCAGTGTGAAGCATAAGCAGATACGGTGCGAGAAATAGGTGGCAACGTCTAAATTGTAAACTAAAACGTATATCTTACCAAGGGGACACTTAGTTTTTTTTTCTAGTTTTTTTTTCAGACTTCCCTTATATATTTTACTTTTTAGTTTACGATTTATCCAATAGCATGGTGCCCCTGTAATGGTTTACAACTATCGCACGAGATCAGAGTAGCATTGTAAGGAAAATCAGTAGCGAATTAAGAAATTGGTTTGAAATATGGTTATTCATTGACATATATTTTCCATTTCTACTTTTTCTTTCATTAAATATTTCAATGTCTTCATAGAATATGTTTATTGTATTCATCTATGAAAATAGATTAAAGTTAAATTCATCAACCAGTTTAATTAATTATCAACGGTATCTGTTGTTTTTTAATTCTTAATTTAAATCCTTTCCCTTGTAACAAATGAATACAAACAAAGTATCCTCGTGAAATTCAACTGGCAATGATTTATATATTCTTGAATGATTTTTTATTAGAGCTATGGGCAAATTCAGAATTACTCGAACGCAAGCATAAGCATGAAGATATAAAGAAAATTCCGATCTTAAATTCTTTTTTCTGTAGGCTTTCATAAAGGAATGGTTTGGCCATAAAATAATACTGAATGAACTCACTCTCATAAGTAATACTAAATTAAAGAATTTTGGAAGAGAAAACAATATCATCTTAATCATTTTGGATAAGTATATTAGAGTGTTTAAAATAGTGATGATGTGATAGATTTAATTTGTAGATATATTTGCACTTATGATTCTGTCTAGCGATCTTGGATTCATGTGATTGCATTTAGGGTTAGTAAGATTCTATCAAGGTGGGTTCATTACAAAATTAAATATTATTCATGCTTCTTTTTTAATAAAATTGAACTAAAATGGTACATAGAAAGACTTTACATTCATTATCTATTATTCTTAATGGTTAATCTTATAATTTTTTAGTTTCTAAATAAATTTTAATGTTTACATTCTCAAAAACTCAAATATGTTCAAAACCAAATTGTTAAACTTTCTAAAACTTATATATGGAAGTATTTTTTTATTTTAATTAATGAAACAAACTAGATCTAGAATATTCTAACATAAAATCTACGACTAAAAAAATATAAAAAGATGCCAAGGGTTAGGAGAAAAAAATCAAAATGAATAATCAGACCATGACAAGTGACACTTCATCTATTGGATCTTGAACGTTAGATGGGATCAGAAAACCAACATTTCAATGATCAATAATTCATGTGACCATACACAATATTGGTCAAAGCATCTTTGTGATCAGTGTAAAATTTAAGGCCCAACTTTATGAAAAATCATAATCATAAATATCACCATATTATTCAAAATAAATATTAAAATGCAACATATTATCACCAATTAGGGAAACATCAATAACACAATGAGAGTATTAAAATCTAGGGGTACCTATTCTCAAAAATGTTGGATATAACTATGATCTTATCTTTTGTATAATTATTTTAATTAAAAAAAAATCAAAAATTATATTATATTTTAGTTTTTGTGAATGGAATAAAGTAAGTTTTAAGCTCAAAGTAATTAATATTAAAATCCTATATGTACAAATCTTAATCAAAGAATTTGTAAAGATAATAAATTTTATTTTTATATGAGAGAGAGAGAGAGAGAGAGATGCATACAAGTCCAGAGAGAGAGAGGAACTCAATGTGTAACTATGTAGAGACCAAGAAATTTATAGATTTAAGAACTATAACTATGCTCAACTTGCTTCCTCATTTTGGTTGTGTTGAATGTTATAAGACCTACAAACATAGAAGTACAAGATAAATGTGTTGAATTAAAAAGGTATCTAGTTTATACTTTTTAGTATCAAAAGAAAGGGATAATAGAGAAAAGATTTATTGTTAGTCATAAATTTGCATTATGTCGACGAGAGAAATATTAAGTTCTCGGCATAGACAATTTTAAATTACACAAATGACTATTTTGCAAATGATAATTAACACATGTTTACTATGAAATGAGTGGAGAGAAATGAAACATATAATGTATTGTTGGCCTAGAATTTAAAAAGACTATCTTTTTCATTTTCTATTTTATAGAGAAATGCAAATTTTAGAAGTCCAAGGAAGTTTCTAAGGTTCTTGTAGCTTAATGGAGATATAGTTGTGAAAATGACATCACTTCCTCCTAGTTCTATTGAGAACCATACATGACTTGTGACTTAATGTTAATTATTGTAATTGTTATTTAAATAGTTCTTTAATATTTATTTTTAATTATAATTAGTTTTTTTTACAATATTTAATAATTTTTGCTATTGTAAAAAAATTGATGCACAATCACCAATACATTCTCTCTTAGATATCATTTTACGTATTTATTATATAAAGGAGAAGGGGAAGGAGATGAAGGAGGATGAGGATGAGAAGAAGACGTAGGAGTCTATAGTTTTACATCTATTAGGATTGATTATTGAGAGAGAGAGAGTTATGAAGTTTATTTCAAAAATCAAGGTTGTCCATTCAATATAAGAAATGGTAGCTAGAGTGATAGGGATATGGAGAAGGGGGAGATGGAGTAGGTTGTCCAAGAAAAAAGGGTGCTTTCTATTAAGAGTGGACATGTATCTAAATTTAATGGTAAAGTCATAAGTACATCAAACACGACAACTTTTTTGATAGACCCTATCATAGAGGAAACCAGACAATTGAGGGGTAGAGTCGAGGCTGAACGAGAGAAGCGCAGAGAAGTAATACATTTTTGGAAAGTTGTGTGGAGAAAAAATATGCTATATATAGAAAGAGAGTTTAATAGAAAAGTTGGTTAATATAAATGTTGAGTTATATTATGCTTACATGCGTGTATTGATTAGAATGAGACACTGCCACGTAAATTACCATTGTGGAAAATATTTACAATACTATTACTGTAGCAAATAACATGTGTGCAAAAACAATATAGTGTAGTCATATCAATATTACAAGCAATATTTTTAGATCAGCAATAACCCTTGCACCCTTCAAAGGTGCTAGTATTACACTTTTGAATCTAGTTTAATGCAGAGGTTCATAGGAGCAAAATAAGGTTCCAGAGATAGATAGAACCCCATTATTTAAAAACCCTAACAAACTGTAGTTCAAACTACGGTTCATTTTAATCAATTTAGAGTTTAATCTGTGCTTCAATCTTATCTTATGTATTGGCATGATTAGGTATTGCCATGAATAGCATTGTGCAATCTGTGCTTCAATCTTATCATGATCATGTATTATTTTAAGCTTCTTTATCAATAAAGTAAATGCACTGTCTATCCAACATGGTTATGAATAGTAACATCCTTGACTTGGCGCATCTATCTATATGGAGGAAAATAACCATTGCTTTGTTAAAAATGCTAACACGATATTTTGGGATGATAAATATTCTTTTAAAGATGATTGGTGAGCTATACAAGGTGACGATGAAGATGAGTATACAACAATTGATCATGTCTTTCCACAAGCTTACCTGTTATTGAAGAGAACATAATATTTATGGAAGAAAAGGGTGTTTACCAAATGCAATTGGAGTCAATTCCATAGAAGACCAAGTTATCTGTGATTGCAAGAAGACACGGTACTTACCTTAGTTGAAATGATGACTTACTCTTTATTCTAAAGTTATAAATTAAAATTTTCCTCTTTGTAAAGTGATGTATGTCGCTCGTTGTTTTCAAAGGTAGAAAATAGAATTTATTTATGTAGAAAATTCTAACCAGAATAATTTTTGTTTTATTTTTGAAAATTTGTAAATAGGTTGTTACCTAGGTGGTTAGAAATTCTCACAGAGACTTCTCAATGGCTTATGTATTCGCAGTTTGTATACAATGGGTTTCTGAGATTGTATTATGCAAAATAAAAATGACTAGTTAGGTATTCAGTTTATATTGTTGTTAGTTTTTTGTATGTCAAATTCGTAATCCATTCTTGTCTTGGTGGAATAAGTTGTTAGATTTGAAATGCTTATTAATCACGTTGTTGATGTAATCACACGTTCATACCTGATATCCTGGTTTTAATGTGCTAGGGTAACTTGTGTCTTTTTATGTTGAAATTCATTTTTCTTCTTTCATCATTATTGCACACTAAACCATGTTATATGAAATCTTTTTGTAACTTGTGATCACTTATGAAATCTTAGTTGGTATTCATACGTTTATCATTGAGGTTTTTGTAATTCAGTTTCCTTTAGTTTTTAATTCACTCATTTTAAACACAAAGGAAAGCTAAATTACTCAAGTAACTTCTCCAAATATTGAGACATTTGTCACTTCCTACACCAACAATATCAATGACAACATTTCCAACAAGAATCTTTTGAAGAAAGGGATAAATGAGTTGTCATGAAAAATTAGAAGAAAATAGACATCAAGTTCAATTAGGAATAGGCAAAAATTGATAAAAGAAAAAAAATTGGAACTAATCATTTGTGTTTATTCAATTATATTTTAAGAAATGTTTCTAGTGAGACTACTACATATAAGTTATGGAATAAAATAGAAAATATACTCCAAAATGAGAGCCTTGTTTATAAACTATTTATAAAAATAAAGTTGCATTCTCTTAATATGAAGAGTGGGGACTCTATTGTATAATATTAAATTATTTTAATCCAATCTTTAATTATAGTTAGTTGGTGTGAATATAGAAGAGGAGGATAAGTTCTTTATATTATTCTTTTCATTTCCTAAATCACAGGATAATTTGGTCCTTACAATAATTGGTTCTCTTATAAATGATCTAAAGTTAGATCCCCTTGTTTCTAGCTTTCTTACAAAGGAATGAAGAGAAAGACTTAAAGGGGGTCTAAGGATCCATTGCATGTGCTAGTTAGATCTAAAGAGAGAAAATAAGAAGAAGAAAAGTGGTAATGACAAGTCTAAATGATGCAGGAGGATCCAGGGTGTAAGAGCAATATTGCATCACCCAAGAATATTGTCTAGTTTCAATAAGGGCTATCTTTGGGTAGGGTTACTATTTTTAGTATGTTATTCATTTGAGCATGAATTGCTCCATTTGCTTCCTTGGAGGTTCATTTTGGTTGTATTAGTCTGCCAATAAAGTTTCATGGCAAGATCAAGTCTAGTTTTGAAGTTATTGTGTCTTCTATTTTGGCAGGGTGGTACAAAACTTTGAACTCAGTTTTCAAGGTTGTCTAGGCTTTGAAAAGGGGGTCAAACTTTGATCAGCTAGCATTTTCCTAGCATAAGGCATAGAGCGCTTTGTGCCATTTATGAAATGAGGTTATAATAGTCAATCGACTCAACAGCTCACAAGTTATGGTTTTTGGAAGTTGTGTCTTCAAGACTCTAGTTTCAATACAAGCAAAAAAGAGATAAAATTCACTTAAGGAGAGAAATTAGACCGCTAGGTGCCAAATTAGGAAAATTTCACTTTTTAGAATATTCTAAAACTATTAGTTGTGCTACTTATATAGGGCTAAAGGGGGGTTTTTTAGTTCAACTCCAGAAGTGTAGATTGTGGCTTTGTCTTACAAATTATTGTAGTAAAAATGCCCATGTGGCTATAGCATCTTGTTTTCTAAATATTTTAATGTTATTTCATTGAGGATAATAGAAAGCAAGTTTTTTTGTTGTTTCCATTAATTTATTCTTGCAATTTATTTATTTATTTATTGTTGTGTTGTGTGTGTTTGGTTGAATAAGGGAGTACCCTTCATCAAGTGGTATCAGAGAAAAAGTTCATGAGTCTGTAGATAGATCACTGAACGTGAGACAATTTACACCAAGATTGTGGTTATGGTTCTAAGAGATAAGTACAAAAAATGCCTAAGTAAAGGAACCATGGTGGAAGAATTGTGAGAGTGGTAGAAGAGGGTTTTAGAACCCTACAGAGGCAAGTGTAAGCACTACAAGAGGAGCTGTGTAGAGGAAATGATATTAGGGAAAGAGATGCAAGTGAGGATGAATCTAAAGAAGAAGGAAACTTTGAAGAATAACAAGAAATCATTAGAGATCCTAATGAAGCTAGGTTTTTTAGGACCATTTCCAAGATTGGAAAGAGACCCAAGATTGAAGTTTCTACGTTTTCTACAAATCTTAATCAAGAAGAGTTGATTGATTGGATCAATGACGTAGAGGAGTACTTTGAGCTTGAGAAAATAGAGGATCCTAAGAGGGTCAAATTCACAAAGGCCAACTTGAATGGACAATCTACAATTTGGTGGGAAGAGGTTTAGTTGGAGAGAAATAGAAGAGGGAAGGATAATATAAAAAGGTGGGATCAGATGGTGGACAAACTGAAGAGGTAGTTCATTCATGTTGACTATGAGCTTGATTTGATGAATAACATGCAAGGGTTGAAGCAAGTAGGAAAATCTATCTAGGAGTATACAGAAGAGTTCTATCAAGTTCTTATCATAACAGGTCATTCTGAAGCTAATAAGGAGAAGGTTATTTGTTATATAAATGGGTTGAGGTTGACTATTCAAGAAGAGTTGATAATGGTAATAATGTCTACCATTGAAGACGCATATCAATTTTCTTTGAAGGTAGAAGAAAAACTAAATAAGAATTTTGATAGCAGACAAACTGGAAGAGGCCAAGGTGGAAAGCCTAGTGGATGGTCTTATGGAGGCCAAAATGAAGATAAAAAAAAGAA
Source organism: Chamaecyparis obtusa (assembly GCA_027943335.1). Taxonomy (NCBI): domain Eukaryota; kingdom Viridiplantae; phylum Streptophyta; class Pinopsida; order Cupressales; family Cupressaceae; genus Chamaecyparis; species Chamaecyparis obtusa. The sequence goes on from BSBK01005181.1 coordinate 145,356, forward strand.
TGGTGACTCTAGTAGGAGCCATGTTAGAAACATACAAAATGGAAAAGAGCTAAAGGAAATAATCCAAGTGAGTGAGCAAAAGGAAGAGTTTTACCATTAACACAATGAAAGAGAGATAGCTTCAAGATTTATAAAAACCACCAAGATGCTCCAAGATCAACACAATGAGACAAGGATTTTGAAAAGGGAAAGCAAATAAAACCCCTTGTGAATAAATCTTAGAAAAAGAGAGAGAATATGAGCAAGAAGCTCATTACAATAATGAGAGAGCTAAGATGAGAAAGTGAGTAAAAGTGAGTAAAAATTATCCTATGAAGTGTGTGGAGAAGCATCTGTTAAATAGAGATGAGTGATGGAGTTAGAATGTAACTCCCATGTCAATGAATGCCACATTCATATTAAGTGTGTGCCAAGTGTGAGAATCCTCATAAGGAGGAATAACCTAATTTCCTTAGTAAATGAAATACAAAATATGAGTTGTCCTCCCACTTGGACTAGAGGACAAATTACAATTAGAATATCTTGGCTTTAATTTAAATAAAACACCAAGGAAAGATTATTAATTCTAACACCCCCTTTAATCTTCACTTTGGGTGTTTACAAAAAGGAGTATTAAACCCAAAATTTAAAAAAATATGCAACTTGATCTTCAATATAAGGAAGGAATGTATTGTCTTGACCCAAGTCTTCATGTAGTCTTCTTTAACCATGGGTACAATTGGTACTTCAGATTGGATAGAGCTAAGAGATTGAATTGTGTCTTTGGAAAGTTTCATGATATATCACCTGAATCACAGAATAGAAAAAACACAAGTATATTTCCCATAGTTCGGATCTACCCTCGATACAAATCAGTACACCTTTAAAAAGAAACTCATAATTATATGTAGCATAAAATAATTCAACTTTAGAGAATCTTAGAAAAAATTTATAATGAGATTAATCATGAGAAATCATAAAAATGTGAAAAGTAGCTTAACATGATATCAAGATAAACCATATGCTCAAAGTGAGTTATAATAAACATTATCAATGCTCTCATAAAAGAAACATACTAATGCGTAAATGACCACAGACAAGGCCAACTGATGAGACCTACATAAACATTGCATCGATCACATAGATATAGACAGTCCACTAATGATTCATCTCACTGCAAGTGAATGGATCATGACTCCATCACCTACATGACCCACGATCTAAGCAATGAAGAATGTAGTGCATTATCACAATAGTAATTTATAAAGAGATATGAGAGAGAATAAACCATAATCCAGGTAGAACATATGACTCAAACACAAAATTAACATTTGATTTCATTTTCCAATCATGTCTACACACAAGTACCATAATCAATGAACCATCAATGATAAAATAATCTAAACCAACATAAAAAAAACTAAATATTGACATATGCTAAATAATAATATGAACTAAGGATTATGAGAGAGAAAAAATATATTGTCTTCAATATATAAGAGATATCCAACAATTTTCAGGAAAGATTTCAAGAGCACCACTCTCACCATGAGGGGAGAAAAACAACCAATGGAACAAGTTGAGCAACTGAAGTAAGTGCATCCCAGTGCAACTTATAAATGGGACAAGTTGATAAACATCAACTGAAGTAAGTGCATCCCAACACAACTTACAAATGGAACAAGTTGATAAACATCAACTAAAGTAAGTGCATCCTAGTGCAACTTACAAAATAAAACAATGGATCAAATGGAACTTATAAAAGATGCAATAAGTGCAAACAATAGGTCATATAAAATCTGATAGCACTTAATGCTAAATAATGAAATCAATAATAAACCATTGGAAGGAAATGTTGTAAGATTACTCACAATACTTGAACAGATTAAATTTGAGCACTATTAGTGATATAAAGTAACAATTTAATATACTAAAGAAAGAAATACCCCCTGAAGATGCACCATACCACTTAAAAGTGATGAAATGTAAATGCATGATGGGATTGACTACCATTATCCTCCTCAGAATTAGATGGTTGATGATTTTGATTCATGGGCCTTTTATCCTTTTTATTTTTAAAGAAGGTATTAGTAACATGATTGTCTTTCCCACAATAGGTGCAATGGGGTCTTTGATGATTTGAGTTATGATTTAAGTTATTGTGATTATTGCTAAGATTATGATGGGTATTGTTATGATTATTATAATTGTTATTAGAGGTATTATTATTATATGAGCTATGATTTTGATTTTGATGCTTAGACATAAAAGCATGTTCATAAAATCTAACAGTACCAAATTGTAATAACTTAGCTTCCTCTTGACATAAAAGATTTTGAAAAATAATTTAACTTAATTGTGGAGAAACTAGGAATAGCAAGCTGAGAATGTATGTTAGTAATAAACCATTGGAATTCTTTAGGAAGAGATTTCTTTAGAATGATAGTAATTAATCTAATATCAGGTAAAGTAACATTCACACCGTTTAATTGAGTTTTAATAGCATCAAAATTAAGTAAGATTTCATCCATGGATTTGAAATAGGTATACCTCAAGTCTTCTAAGTTGTCTTAGAGTTGAATCTTCCATGATTCATTAGAGCTGTCATAAGTTTGTTACAAAATATCTCATGCTTGATGGGCTTTGGTGCAATGTTCAATCAAGATGTATAGATCAGGAATAATAGAAAGGCCAATTAATCCAAGAGCTTCATCATTTTTAAATTTTCATGCATCTTTTTCAGTTTGAGAAGCATTAGCAGCCAGTTCAAGAGTGGCATCTATAGCAACTTGAAGAAAATGCCTAAGATGAAATATAAAGGAAATATGCGTCTTCCATTGATGATAGTTCGAACTGTTCAATTTGATTTCAGGAATGAGAGTAGACATGATTAATTAAGAAAAATGATAGATTAAACAAAACAAAGTGAAATACAATGAAGATATAGTGCTAAAGGTCAAGAAAAATAAATTTAACTTAAATGTTACCGATTAATATGCAAGAAAAATTAAAAATTATTTAAATTTTTGTTTAAATGAGAAAACAATTTTTTAGTGCAACTAATTATTAAAATGGCAATTAAAATATGTTTATATTGATCAAATGAATATGATTGAAAATGACATTGAAAAAATATTGAGTGAAAAAATTGTTTTAATGTTTAAACTTCTTTTTTTTAAGCAAAAGTGGATTATCCACTATATATATTATTGATATAAAAAAATTGGTTCAAAGGGCTCAATCAAGAAAGAACCAGTAAGAAAACTTGATATCCTTTCCACATACAATTTACCTGATATAACTTGAGGCAGAAATTTTTAACAAAATAACATCAAAATTACCCCAAAATATTACAATCTTTGGCTTGATAGAAGATTTAAATAGCCAAATGACATAGGTATCAAAATTTAAAATTATAGTCTTTAATTAATCTTCCATACCGTTGGAACCCCGACATGTCATATCTATTTGGGAACATGGAAACCAACCAGAAGCTTCCACATTCCATCCTTGAGAAATAGCCTCATCTTGCTTACACACATCCCAACCAGCAGAATCCAAATCACCCCAACCGACAGTGAACTCCCTTTGCATACATGGTTGGTGTCATCCATTAGTCTTAGATGGTTGATCATTTATTTAGGAACACCATCCAGCTTCCTAGTCGATTGATCACAGACAAGCGGAACTCGAAGGCAAGAAGAAATGCACATTCTTGCTAGAGTATTCAGGAAATCTAACAGATCCAAGAGAGCATTTACCTTATCCCTAATTATTGCAATCAATGCATGACCCAAACTTCTTCCTGAGGTGTGTAGGACATGCTCAATATACCGAAAACTCTGCTTCTCTAGAGAATGTTTGATATTGTCATAAACCACCATGGAGTCAAGATTGGTGAGCAAGATATGCTGAGAAAATAAACCACCTACTAGAGCATGGCCATCCTAGAGGTCATAGTTTTTCATATCCCTCTTGAGCACATTATCTTGCAAAAATTATGGTTTGACCACTTTATTGGCAAGTATCTCCAACAGTGGCACCAATTATAGAAGGTTCATAGCATTGGATAGAAAAATAGCCACTATCTGCGTTGGGTAAATGAAGTGTCTCGTCTGGGGAAAAATAATTTCTTCTCCAATCACTTGTCAAATTGCAACCCTAATCACCTGTGAGTGACAATCGAACATATTCGCCAAATCCAAATCATCAATCTGCAATGGCAAGTCTTCCTCGATAATACTGGGTTGCAGACAAATTCTATAATTTCTTGGCAGGATCTAATAATGATATCTCCCACATTGCATACATTTTAGGCACTTCTCTGGCACCGACTCCATTCTTGCAGGTATTTAGAATTAAAATAGAAATGCATTATTGTTGAGAAGACATGGTATTTAAAATCGTCGAGCTTAAACGGGTACATTTTCCATTTAAGACGAAATCCCATATGATCTTTAATTTGTGAAGCTTTGATGCACATTTGGCCATTGGAAATAATAATTCACACAAAATGCCCTATTAACAAGCATGCAAAGTACATTTAAAATATATCTTACTCATTTCACACATGCCATATATGCATACAGGGGAAAGTAAACTTGTTTTGACGACTCGCTATCCACAATCTTTTTATTTAAAATAAACCCCAATGAATGTAAAATTTGTACTTCACACATTTGTTCAACCACATCATAGCATTTATGTACATCATCATGTGGGCAGCAATGAACTCATCCCACATCCTTGCGCAGCATATAGAACTGATGTCCCATCTGACAAGAAGCTCATGGGAGCAACCAATAATAGCCCCATTCAATTTCTCACTATTGAGTTCAAACTTACAATAGATTTCATATCCATTAGTATCAATCTTTGCAATTTAATGTCATGTTTACTGATTACATCTAGTGTAAAGGACATCAAATCTTGTCCATCGCAGCCCATATTGGCTAAATAATCTGCCAGTGCATTGCCTTCGCGTAGTGTATGAGAAATGTATACTTCTTGAAAAGTGTCAAGAAGATGCCATATTTTTTGTAATATGTATGCTAGCTGTCAATTATGAGATTCACATTTTATATAGGCATTAATAATAATCATCGAGTCACCTTCCACTTGAATATGTTGAAATCCTCTAGATTTAGCCAAAACAAGGCCAACAAAGAGGTCCTGAGCCTCTGCCATATTGTTTGTGTCTTGGGGAAGAGGACAATATTTTATAGCCAGCACTATACCTTGGTGATCTCTAATGCAAACTCCAACTCCTAATTTACCCGGATTACCTCTTGAGGATCTGTCAAAGTTAATATTAGCAATCCCTTGAGTAGGGGGAAGCCAACAAACTGAAGATCGGTCATGAACATTTGCTAGTGCTGGTTGATGACATCATCCAATTGGCACATGAATGCCTTTCCATACATTTAAACTTTTTTAATGATAATTTTTTTTTGAATAAATTATGTTAAATATAGAAAAGAATCTAATGATTAATCTCTATAAGTGAAAAGATGCAACTTTTAAAAAATGTTATGATTACCTGCAGTGTTATAACCATAAGAGACTAAGAATAGAAAAAAATGTTATATAATGAATGAAATAATGATTAAAAAAAACTCAAGAATCTAATGATAAAATAAGTAAATAAGATCAGGAATCTAATGATTAAATAAACTCAGGAATCTAATGATAAAATAAATGACTAATATTAGAGCTACAATAAGACAAGAAAAGAATGATGAAAGAAAGAAATGATGAAAACTGATATAAAATCAGAAGAATGTTATGATGAAAAATTTGCAATAACAATTATGTTAGAAAGAAAAAAGAAATTGCAGGAAATAAACTGTCATGAAAAATATAGTCCTGGTGCAGGGGTTGTATCTCTCAAATGAACCATTGGATGGAGCTAAGATTTGCATATGTTTTTAAGGACAACGTTTCAAAGATCTGACCGGAGAGAATTTCTTAATGTATCTGGATTCAAAAGTTATGAGTGACTGAGTGCGGAACTACCATAACAGAGATTTATGAAAGTAATATTATGAAACTTGTACCCACAATATTATAAAACTAGAAATATATATTAGATTGAATGTAGAGATGAAGATATAAAATAGATCATGTAGCACACGGTTAGACAAAATCTATTGTAGATTCAAAATCTATTATCAAATAGAGATTTGTGAATCCTATATTATAAACAAATGTTAGAAAACCAATATAATGAAATATGTAAGAACAAATGATTAGAGTTTAAACAAAGCTGATTAAAATATCCTGTAAAGAAGGTTAGCGAAATCAAATGAAACTCTTTGGCGGAAAGCCGACCAAAGAGGGAGTAGTTAGATCTTAAAAAAACTTGAAATGGAGATTAATACACTTAGATCTGACGGTAAACCATCTAGAATTAATTATAAAACCAAATCTAAAATAACAAAGGATATAAGAAAGATCTGTAAAAAAATGTTAGATTTATAAGCAATGAAAACCTTGCAGCAAAAAGTTTAATCTCAACAAAAAGACTTTCTTCTTCTCAAATGATATATATCCTTCAAATGACACCTTCATGAAACACTCAAAATAAGGATTTAGCTAGCTATGATACCATGTTAGAAACATACAAAAATGGAAAAGAGCTAAAGGAAAGAATCCAAGTGAGTGGGCAAAAGGAAGAGTTTTACCATTAACACAATGAAAGAGAGATAGCTTCAAGATTTATCAAAACCACCAAGATGCTCCAAGATCAACACAATGAGACAAAGATTTTTAAAGGGGAAAGCAAAGAAAACCCCTTGTGAATATAATATGAATGAGGCAAAAAAATCCTAGAAAAAGAGAGAGAATATGAGCAAGAAGCTCATTACAATAATGAGAGAGCTAAGATGAAAAAGTGAGTAAAAATTATCCTATGAAGTGTGTGGAGAAGCATCTCTTAAATAGAGATGAGTGATGGAGTTAGAATGTAACTCCCATGTCAATGAATGCCACATTCATATTAAGTGTGTGCCAAGTGTGAGAATTCTCATAAGGGGGAATAAAATAATTTCCTTAATAAAGGAACTAAACAATATGATTTGTCCTCCCACTTGGACTGGAGGACAAATTATAATTATGCTACCTTGGTTTTAATTTAAATAAAACTTCAAGGAAAGATTATTAATTCTAACAAGTCAGAATCACAGGGGAAATAATTCCTATCATCCATGTGATAAAAATAATAGAGATCAAAGAGGAAGAGGAAGAGGAAGAGGAAGAGGAAGAGGGAAAGGACCAGGAAGAGGAGGTTTTTGTGGGACATGGTTCCATTGCAGAGAGGAAGGACAGAGTTTATGAGTTTCCTCAACATCAAGTGAGAAAAAATAGTAGACCATATGGAAATGCACAAGTTGTACATGTAAATGAAGATGCCAAGTCATCACATTACAAGGATCTTGAAAGAGGATAGCTCCTTGTCACGAGAAGAGCCTTGCTAGATGATGAGAAGGAACCTGAGAAAAGGAAGAATTTGTTCTGCACAAGGTTTAAGTGTAATGTTAAGGTATAAAATGTCATTTTTTATAGTGGTAGTACCGATGATCATGTTCCAGAGGAAATGGTGGATAAATTGAAGTTTGAGATAAGAAAGCATCTAAATCCCTACGGGATTTCTTGGTTGTAGAAGGATCACAAGGCTTTGGTTAATGAATAGTGTTTCGTAAAGTTTAAAATTGGAAACTACCATGATGAGGTATTGTGTGATATTATGCCTATGGATGTTTTTCATCCATTGTTAGGGAGACAATGGCAATTTGATTGTCATGCAATACATGATGGGTATGAAAATATCTATTCCTTAACAAAGGATGGAGTCTAACACAAGATGATGCCATTAAAGGAAGTGAAGGAAAAGGTATGTAGTAATGCCAGAATATGTTTTTTTGATGGAAGGAAGTTTTTAGAAGGCATGAAGCATGAACATGTGTTTTTCTATAATTCCAAGAGTTGATAAAGATAAACTAGAATATGTATCTATAGAATTGTAGATTTGTTGGATGATTTTAAATATATTGTATATGATAATGTACCTGATGGATTTCCACCAATAAGAAGTATTAGCACTAGTTGTACTAGCACCAAAGAAAAATAAAGAATGGAGTATATGTACAGATTCTCGGGCTATCAATAAGATTATTATTAAGTATAGGTTTCCCTTTCCAAGGATGGATGGCATTATCAATTGCTTGAGTGGAGTTGAGTACTTCACAAAGATATATTTGAAGAGTGGATATCAGCAAATTAGGATTAGATAAGGAGATGAATGGAAGATAATATTCAAGAAAAAGGAGAGCTTGTATGAGTGGTTAGTCATGCATTTTGGGCTAACCAATGCACCGAGCACATTCATGCGGCTCGTGAACGAGGTATTGAAAGAATTCTAGAGTAAGTTTCTCATGTTTTACTTAGATGATATTTTTGTCTTCGGTAAGACATCGGAGGAGCATATAATGCATATTTGTAGGGTCTTTGAGAAGTTAAGAGAAGAGAAGTTTTTGATTAACTGAAGAAGTGCAATTTGGTGAAGGAGTTAGTGTACCTAGGATTTTTTGTCTTAGAAGATGGTCCTCAAATCGACCCAGAGAAGGTGAAGGCTATCCTTTAATGGCCTTCTCCAAGGATTTATACTAAGGTAATATATTTTCATGGTTTGGCTGGATTTTACAGAAATTTTAATAAAAAATTTAGTAGTATCTGTGGACCCTTGACTAAAACTATGAGAGGGGATAGAAAAGAGTTTAAGTGGATTACAGAATTAGCAAAGAGTTTTGATTTTTTGAAGAGAAAAGTTACAGAAAAACCTTTGTTGGAACTTCTAGATTTTAATAAGGAATTTAAAAAGAAGACTATGATGCTAATGGCAATGCCATTGGAGTTGTTTTGAGTCATGAAGGTAAACCCATTTCTTATTTTAGTGAGAAATGGAACAATGACAAAATAAAATATTTTGTTTATAATCAAGATTTTTATACTATAATTGATATGTATTCAGGAAGTGGAGACGTTATATTTTTCCTAAAGAATTTTTTTTGTTTACTGATCATCAAGCTTTACAGTATTAAAATATCCAAAGAAAGTTAAATTAGAGTCATTTAAAATGGGTTGAGTTTTTGCAGAGTTGCACTTTTTTTTTGAAGCACGAGAGTGACAAGTCTAATAGGGTTGCACATTCCCTGAGAAGGAGGTCAATTTTTTTGACAAAGATGCAGATTGAAGTTGTTGGGTTTAAAGCACTCAATATTTTATATCCTAAGGATCCTAATTTTGGCAAGGCCTGGAGAGCTTGCACATATCTTGTTACTCTACACAGGACTAGATGGTTGGATTTTATAATCCAAGATAAAAAAAAAATTCAAAGGGATCCAATTGTGCATTCCATGGAGTTCCATGAAGGAGAAACTAGTCAAAGAGAAGCATATTGGAGGATTGGCTAGACACTTTAGTCGAGATAAAACTATTTCTCTAGTTTGTGAGCACTATTATTGGTCATAACTACAACAAGATGTTAAGAAGTTTGTATAGAATTGTAGAATATGTCAGATGGAAAAAGGAACCAGGTAGAATATAGTGTTATATCTTTCATTACTTATACCAGAGACTAAAAGACTAATGATGTTGTTCATGTGGAAAAATTATTTTTCAAAGAAGTGGTGAGACTACATAGTCTACCAAAGAGCATATTTTCATATCAAGACACTAACTTTGTGGGGTATTTTTGGAGGACATTGTGGAAAAAGTTAAAGACAGATTTGAAGTTTATCTCAGCACACCATCCATAAACTAATGGATAGACAAAAGTGGTGAATAGGAGATTGGGAAACCTATTGAGATGCTTAATTGGAGATAAATCAAAGAGGTGGAATCTGATTTTACTGTAGACAGAATTTGCATACAATAATTCTTTCAATAGGAGCACTGGTAAATCACCATTCTAGATTGTATATGGAAGTAGTCCTATAAATATTTTAAATAATTAAGGAAGTTGGACAATGGAAAGAGTAGTGCTAAAGTTGAAGACTTTGTAAAATATTTGAGGAATTTGCATGAAGAGGTGAAGAAGCATATTAATAAAATGAATATTTAGTAGAAGGTTGAGGTAGATCAAAAAAGGAAACATAAGGAATTTTAGATTAGAGATGAATTTATGGTTCATTTAATAAAGGACATATTTCTAGTGGGAACATACAACAATTTGAAGATGAATAAATTTGGACCATGAAAAATCTTGAAGAAGCATGATTCAGGAAATGCTTATGAATTAGAGTTGCTTGGTGAACTCAATATTTCACTAGTGTTTAATATTTCAGATTTGACAAAGTATCATGAAGGAACTATTGAAGATGAGATAAGAGAAGCATAGTGGAATATTCCAACACCTAATTTATCTACAAAGGATATAGAATACATCATGGATAGTTGTGTTGGTAGAAGCACAAGGAACATGAAATATGAAGTGTACATGATCAACTAGAAGGGATGACCTGTTGAAGATTCATCATGGCTATCAAAGGAAGAGGTTGACCTCCTTGGTTTTCCTCTAAACACATGAGATGTGACAAAGTCACTTATTAAATTATCTTGGGTGTCTGATGCAGGAGCATCGAGGGTGTAAGATCAATCTTGCATCACCCAAAAACATTTTCTAGTTTCAATAAGGGCTATCTTTGGATAGGGTTACTATTTTTAGTAGGTTGCTCATTTGAGCATTATTTCTTCCATTTGCTTCCCTTTAGATTCATTTTGGATGTATAAGTCTGCCAATAAGGTTTCATGGAAAGATCAAGTATGGTTTTGAAGTTATTGCATGTTCTATTTTGGCAAGGTGGTACAAAATCTTTGAACTAAGCTTTGAAGGCTTTACATGCACCAAAAAGGGGTCAAACTTACATCAACTCTCGCTTCTTTATTTTTTGGCATAGAGAACTTCATGCCATTTCCAAAATTGGGTTATAATAGCCAATCGAATCAACAGTTCATAAGTTATGGTTTTCAGAAGTCGTGCCTTCAGGACTCTAGTATCAATACAAGCAAAAAAGAGAGAAAATTCACTTAAGGTAGAAAATTGAACCGCTAGGTGCCAAATTGGGAAAATTTGACTTTCTAGATTATTTTAAGGCAATTATTTGTGCTACTTATATGGGGCTAAAGGGGGGTTTTATGGTTCAATTCCATAAGTATAGATTGTGTCTCTAGCTTGTATATTATTATAATGAAAATGTCCATGTGGCTATAGCATGTTTTTTTCTAGTAATTCTATTTCATATAGGATAATAGAAAGTAAGTGTTTTTGTCATTTTCATTAAATTTTTTTTGTAATTATTTTATTTATTTCCTTATTGTGTTGTGTGTGTTTGGTTGAATAAGGGGAGTACCCTTCATCACTAAAGATCATCATAAGTCCATATTAAGTTTTAAAACACTTGGTAAGATTATATTGAGGTGTTATAACCATGGGAAATGTGAAAATAAAATTAACTATATAAAACTATTTTCACATAACCCTATGAGATAAAATCACATAAACGTTTATTCACAATTCACAATGTACAAGAATAGACAAACATACCACCAAGATGGAATATGTGAAGATGTACCCGAGTCGAACTCTTATGAGATAAAATCCCAACCTCTGAAATCATTCACACTCAATGCATTATGTCATGATAAAATATTACAATAAATATGAAAAGTCTAAGTTATGAATACCTCTAAATAATCAAGCTCTCTACATGCACTCCACGTGAACAAGAAAATAAGAATCATATGACCCCACATCCTAATCCATACTTCCTCTCCTTAGTAATGCAACCTATAATAAATGTTCAAACTATCCAATCTCAACAACTACTCATGTGCTTTCTTTTATAAAAATAAGCTTGTACAAAAGCACCAAGTGTTATTCCTTAATGAACTTACAATACTGTTTCCCTCACATTTACTTTTTGGTACTAAGTTTCTTTTAGATTAAATATTTTTCAATGTACAAATATACATTAAATATTTATCCCAATGTTATATACAACACATAAAGTGGCCCCAAGAATGTCTAACTCATGTGATGCAGTCATCCCTAGATCCCCTAGGTGAACCAAAAATAATATTAATTTTTTATTATAAAAATATACAAGGTGAATAACTCGTGTTTTCCCACATTATGTACATTGCATGAGGGGTAAAAATAAAACTCAAACATCAAGGGAATAGTCCCTATGGAGAACATATACCATTAATAAATCCAAATGATCCATGTGAATCATTAAGATAATTGTAACAATGGTAAAGGTCCACCATCTCAAGCTACATGAAATATTACATCCTCCATCATGCCAATGTAAAAAAATATAGCATCTCATCTAAAGAGATGTAAAAGTAACTATCACATAGAAGCATAAACCCTATATCAAGTTGATATCCAAACAATAATATTAAACTCATCGCTAACAAACATGTTTCAAGGATCAATTAATTAATGTATCAATTAATAAATTAATGTCACTTATTTTTCTCCCTCTCCAAAATTTGCATGGTCATAGCTTTTCACTATGCAAAAATATAGATTTAAATTAAAAAATTGTATCCCTCATGAAGATAGTATATGTGAACATATTAAACTTAAACATAGTAAAAATAGTATTGAATATCACTCCCCCACATGTTAAACACACTCTTCTCACCATCCCTACAATCCATATTTTTTTCTATTAAAAGGTAGTCATATTATTGCATGCCCTTAGTTATTATGTATGATATTAGTTGTGTCCTTCCTATTTTACATTCTCTATCTTATTCCTATGCTAGATTAATGGGCTCATATATTTTTCCTATTGTAATTGTTGCAAATATGAATTTATTTTGTCATTTATGTCAACTATAGTTAGGAAGATAAGTTGAGTGGTGTTGCTATGTGTTCTAGAGTGGTGTATTATCAGATGTATACATATATATATTGACACTGATGCATGAATTCTATTAGAGATTATTGTGTGTGTGTGTGTGCGTGTTTCATGTTTATTTTTTAGTTTTGGAGAAGTATTCAAGTGTCTACAGCATGAATTTGGTTGTGTTATTGTTTCAACGAATACTTTGCCAAATAGAGCTCAACATTTTGATTTGCATCATAGAGCATTGATTCGTATCATCGTGTTGTTAAATTATGATGTTGGTAGATGTAAAGGGATGTTAGATTTTACATTTCATGTTCCCATTTGGTCTAAAATTAAGTTTTTGATATTATATGTTTTGGCCTTACAAAGATAGTGTATTAATTATCTAGAATACTTTGCATTTTTTCACCTTTAATTGTTCTAGTATTGTGATTCTCTAATATTGGTTTTTTGGTGTCTAGTGATGCTACATTGAGAATCCACATTTGTTTTGAAGTTATTTACTACATTTTGGCTATGTTTAGCTGATGTGTATTAAGAGTTATATCTTTAGGGGCCAACATGAATTATTTTGGTCTAGGTGTGTTAACATGGTGTGATTCTTCAAAAGTCTTTTTTTTTTTCTTCTTGCATGAATTTGAGAATGAATTTAGAGTAGATGGTTTGTGTTTTTCATGTTACATCATATTATTTCAACATGATTGATTTTATTTTGTGTTGCAGATGATATATAAAGGTTGATATCGTTCAAATATTGAATTAGAAAATATGATTGTGAATGGTGTGTTGTGAAGATACATAGGTGTGAATGTGAAAATAAGTAGTAATAAAGTTAATTATGATGTATAGAACTATGAATTGTAATTTTAAAAAAATTAGAATGTTCTTCTCATTATTTCAACAATATTAATTAGTTTTAATCATTCTTTTGAATCTTTCCCTCAAAAAGTGATCTTCAATATTTTGCAAGTCCTTTTATCTTTCGCTAAGGTTGTGTATGTTAGCCCGCAAGTCCAAATCAAGAGAAGTGACCTTCCTTGGCCTTTGGCCTAAAACATTGTAATCATTTTCCATTTAGTGAGTGTGATTCTCACTATTTTTTTCCTTGAAATGGGTGTTCCGCATAAAAATCTTGGTGTCCTTATGTGTTTCTCTATCTATTTCATTTTTTTACTTCTAAACATGTGTTAATTGGAATGAATGGTTGATAAATGGTTAAGTTTTATTACATGTTGATTTACCTCCCTTCTGATAAACTACAACTGATTGAATATCTTTAAAGAAAGTTGACAATGGAATGGATAATTAAAAGACAGTGATTGATGATCACCGAGCTACTAAAGTGTATGTAAGACATTAGATCAGTTAATGTATTGTCATTAATGTCAACTAGTTTTGACTATACTTATCATGATGGTTATGAATATCTGAAGAAAGAAAAATGGTAAATGAATGAGATATCTACATAAAGATGAGATGGATGAGAAAGATATGGATATGGTATACATTGGGTAACTTATTGATGAGTCTATGGCATTATGTTGATGACTTGATTGTATTACTTGATTCTATTATGTATTGAAGATCAGGACTAAACAAGTTTATGTGGCCGGTAAATGAAGATTTTTGTATACACCAAGAAAGTGTAATGTATACCGAGCATAGTGTTAACCAAACTAATTATCACCGATGCATTTTGGTATTGACTGAGTGAAAGAAATAAATGGAGTTTGTAGCAGCCAACTAAAGATGATGAGCTGGAAAATTGTTTATGATTCCGGGGTAAAAGATAATGTTTGTTATGATGATCAAATGGCTGACAAAATTCAAGGATGATCTGATGAAGGAGAATGAAACGTGTTATTAACACAACTATCGAAGAAGGTTAAAGTGTAAAAATATAGGGTGAAGATTAAGAGGAAAAATCTATGGATGGCAATAAAATGGTTTATGATGTCTATATAAGGAGACATGAGATTCATTATTGAGTCAAGATGTTGCATGACAATTCACATGAAAATATTGTTTTCATGCAACACTAATCAAATTGGTTAAAGACAGAACTGAGAAAATATGCAAACAACACTAAGCGATAGAGAAAGTAATTACCAAGAAAAACAAAGTTGGAGGAAATGGAGATATTGAATTGATTATTGATTAGAGGTATTTTTTAGCTTAGCATAGATCTGAAAATCTGCAAATCAAAGTTGTATTTGAATCAGATCATTACTGTATCATTTTAACCATTGTTACAGATAAATCTCTTAACTGAGTGGGACTTAACAGTCTTTATATTTCAATGTGACATTCAATGAATGTTGATTTTTTTCTTGTTGACCTCATAGTGAATGTTTGGTCAAGGGAGAATTGTTAGTGATAAATCCTCTAACTATGTCACACCTCATAATGTATTTTATAACCTTTAACAAAGTTGGCTCCTAACTGAGCTCAGTTCAAAAGAGTGAATTATTTTGGGTTACCGATCCCAGGTGGTTTTTCCCCTAACAGGGTTTCCAGGTTAAAAATCTATGTGTTATATGTGTATGGATGTGTTGAATTGTTATTTTACTTTACACATTACTATAATTGGTTAGATCGGTAAATATAGTTTTTAATTTACTGGTAATCGGTATATGAAGAGAAAGGCATAGCTGATATTTTACCGAGTTGATTATTTGATGTGAAATTTTTGTTATATACATCTCGGAGTATTTGGGACTATAGGATAATTGGACTTAATTGATTCACCTCCCCTCTCAGTTATCTAACAATTGGTATCAGAGCCTAGAATGCTTGGAGAAAAGTTTGAAGTACTTAAGCTAAAGATCACAAGATATATAAGAGAGATGTGTCAAAGTTGAACAAAGATAACTTCTCGATATGGAAAAGAAGAATGAGATTGTACCTATCGAGAATTTGAGAATCTGCAATTTACTACTTGGATAATAAATTCATCTTACCTAGTGGACCTTTGATTTTTTATTAGATGAGAGAAAGACATGAACACAATACTATAATGATAGAGCTTGTTGCTTCCTTATCAGATGCCAAATTTGAAGATATCAAGACATGTACTTCTACTAAACAGATGTGGGACAAGCTTACACTAGTTCACGAAGGAGCTGTGAATGTGCTAAGGGCTAAAGCTAAAAGTCTTAGAGGAAAGTTTGATGACATGAAAATGAAAGAAGGAGAGAACATATCACAGTACAGCAACCGAGTCAAGGAGATTTTCAATGCTATCTGAGGAGTAGGAGGTATTATTGAAGAAGACACTGTTGTAAGTAAAATTCTTAGAACATTATTGCCTGTTTATGCTATTAGATTTTCTGCAATTCATGAGATGAGATCAGCTCTGGGTAATCATATTACACTTGATAGTCTAATCGATAGATTGACTGCTATTGAGTTGAATGAATTTGATAATAGTGTTATTCCTACTATTGAATCTACATTTATGTCATCTCTAAAAATTGGTAAATCAAGCAGTAAACACGTGATAAGAAATGAGAGTGATAGTGAAAGTGATGAGGATGAACTTGATGAGCTTGAAGAATTAATGGCTAGAAGACTGGAGAAAGGTAAAGGAAGATATAGAGGAAAATTACCTTTGGTATGTTTTAACTATAAAGAGATTGGTCATATTGCAGCTAGATGTCCTAACAAGAAAGAAGATGATAAAAATAATGAAAGATATAGTGAAAGGAAGTATGACAAAAGAGATAACTGAGAACGCAGAGGCAACCAATAGTATGAGAGAAGAAGTAACCAAGATTACAAAGACAAAGGAAAGAAGGCATATTACCCTGTTGAAGATGATGATGATGACACTGATACCGACACTGATGAAGACATTGAGGTGGTATTCGTTGTAATATCCCAAAAATGGGCTATAAGTTCATTAATCTCTTACATCTTCAATTCAAACGAAATCGACATCAAAGTCCTAATCTAAGGCACATCTAAACATCATCGAATCATAATTGATTATCTTAAATTCTACATCGGGGAATATTCCTAGTAATATTCCTAATCATCATAATTATCTTTAATTTTATAATTATTTGGCAATAAATCACATTTGTCCTAAAGTTTGATTAATTGAATATTTTCATATTTAATTAATTAGATTTAATATTTGCCACTTAATTGTGTAATTAAATTTAATTCTATCTATTATTAATTGTATTATTTAATTTTGACAATAAATCTAATATCATATGAATAATTGATTAAATTCTTATTTAATTAATTAAAGAAAGTTGTCATTATTTAATAATATAGTTTTTAATAAAATTTTGATTAAATAATTGATTAACCCATAAATCAATTGTTTTATTTTTAAAAAGCAGTTAAGTTGAGCATAAATCACTTTATTATTAAATTAATTCATAAATAAAACATGCACAATCATAAAAGTAGACAACTATCAATTATCAATTAAAGCTAAACTCTATTTTGAGTTAAAACTTAGCTTTTGCATGTTTTTGTGAATTAAATTATCTTTATTATCAGATAACTCAAAAATCAAGCTGAGTTAATCTGAGTGATTTATGGCTTTCTTTCATGCACCTCCAAAGCCCTGGATTTCTATAAAAACAAAGCTCAGCTCTTCATAATTCATCTCTCAATCATCTCTCAATCATCTCTCAAATTTGCATCCAAGCATCTCATATTTTTGCACAATCACGTTGGAGAATTGGAATTGGGAGAATCAAAGCTTATTGTGAATCAAGGCTATTGTGAAATCAATTTGTTTTTTTAACATTCATTTAGATTCTTTTTCATATCATTGTTAGATCATTTTAGCATATCAATTTCCATATTAGCATAGATTCATATCAGTTTTTATCATTCTTATTGCATAGAAAACTCAAAAATATAGATTAATTGCATTCAATTCATATCTAGATCAATTGCATTCAAATCCTTCATTTAGGTGTCATCTAGGTCACTGATCTCGATAACAATCTGAGAACATTAATCTCGCACCTACTAGAAGGCAGTAAATTGCTTGGTTAAATTAGATTTCAATTTTGCACGATTTTGATTATAGCTAACCTCTAATGTTTTACTGAAGTGTTGTGTCTACAGATCAGGTACAATTTTAACACACACATTCATAGCTTTGGAAGAAGAAGAAGAAGAAGAAGAAGAAAGATATGTTGAAACAACACGTATTTCTAAAGTTAGCAAGATTGATACTTGGATTATTTATAGTGGTTGTACACATCATATGACTATTGATGAAGATAAATTTGAATACCTTGAACATTATAATGGTGGATCTATTAAAATGGGAAATGATACACCTTGTCTAGTAAAGGGAAAAGGGTCTATATTGTTGAACAATAAGATCAGATGTGAGAATACATATTAGGTGAAGGGACTGAATTATAACTTGTTGAGTGTAGCATAGTTGAATAACATAGGTCATCGAGTTGCATTTGAGAATAGAAAGGTGAAAATTTATGATGAGACTAGAAAATTGGTTGGTACCGGTGAACAATCTAGAGGTAATCTATTTTATCTTGATAATGTTGAAACTTCTTGTTTATTGGCTAGAACTGAAGATGTTTGGTTATGGCACAAAAGGTTGTGTCATGTAAATTTTGACAATATGGTTAAGATTAGTAAGAAAAGGAGAGTTGAAGGTTTACCGAGCATATTTAAACCTGACCATGTCATGTGTAAATAACGTCAAATGGGAAAAATGTCAAAATCTGGTTTTAAGAGAAAAAGCTATTCATTTAATGCTATCTTGGAGTTGGTTCATACCGACTTTTGTGGTCCTATGAGAACTCAAAGTTATTATGGAGATACATATTTTATCTTGTTTGTTGATGACTACTCTAGAATGATGACTGTCATGTTCTTGAAAGAAAAAATTGAAGCTTTTATGATGTTTAAATGGTTTAAAGCTAAAGTAGAAAAAGAAAGTGGTAAAGAAATAAAATGCTTGAGATCAGATAGAGGTGGTGAGTTTATTTCTGATGAGCTCACTAACTTTTGTAATGAGCATGGAATTAAGAGACAGGTTTTTGCACTGAGAACACCCCAGTGGAATGGGATTTCTGAAAGGAGGAATAGATCTATTGTTGATTGTGCTAGAACACTACTGATTGAAAAGAGTGTTACACAAATATACTAGAGAGAAGCTATTAGTACTTTTGTATACACATTGAACTGAGTTCAACTAAAGAAATATTCAAATAAGACACCCTATGAATTATGGTATCGTTACACATTGAATGTAAGTTATTTAAGAATATTTGGAAGTAGATGTTACATTCTGAAAGATGATAGAAATGGGAAATTTGATTCAAAAGGTGATGAAAGAATATTCTTAGGATATTCTACTAAGAGAAAAGCTTACAAATGTTTAAATAAGTCTACTAACAAGATGATTGAAAGTGAAAATGTGAGAGTTGATGAATTTGCTAAGAAGAATGATGAAGAAAGCAAAAAGGAAGTGGAAGATTATGGTAGATTTACTTATATGGAGAAACCTGATACTCTACCTAAGCAACCAGCTAGCATTACTGAGCATCAGGGTAATGTTACCGAGCATCAGTCTTTACAAACCAAGAATTAGCAAACCATTACCAATGAAGCTCATGATCCTACACCGAGTGGAGAACACAATGAAGAACAAAGAACTAAACTTGTACTTGGAAAATATGTGAGGAGACATCATCCACAAAATCAGATTATTGGAGACAAGAAAGCTGGCATGATGACATGAAGTAATTTGAGAAACAACACATGCTTAGTTTGTGAATTTGAACCTAAAACGGTTAGAGATGTACTTGAAAATGATGAATAGATTAAAGCCGTGAATGAAGAAATTGAGCAAATACTGAAAAACAAAACATGGACATTGGTACCGAGATCGAATGATAAGAATGTAATTGGAACCAAATGGATATTCAAAAATAAGTTGAATGAAAATGGAGAAGTTGCTAGGAATAAAGAAAGACTAGTATGCAAAGGATATGCACAAGAAGAAGGAATTGACTATTGTGAGACTTTTGGACCAGTTTCTAGACTTGAAGGAGTTAGAATATTGCTTGCTTATGTTTCCTACAAAGGATTGAAAGTCTATCAAATGGATGTTAAATCTGAATTTCTGAATGGAATACTTGAAGAAGAGGCATACATTGAATAACCTGAAGTTTTTGTTGATCCTAATCAGAGGAACATGGTATGTAAATTTCACAAAGAACTATATGGATTGAAACAAGCATCGAGAGCATAGTATGAAAGACTGCATTCCTATCTTATCAGTATTGGATTTGTTAGAACAAATGACAACAACAATTTATACTTGAAAGGTGAAACTGATGATAAGATTCTTATTGCTGAAATTTTTATTGATGATATCATATTTGGAGGACATAATAATCTATGCAAATCATTTTCTGATGAAATAAGAAAAGAATTTTAAATTTCAATATTTGGAGAGATTAAATTATTTCTTGGCTTGCAAATTTTACAACAAAATGAAAGCATATACATTACTCAATCAAAGTACATAAAAGAAGTATTGAAGACCTTTGGTATGAAGGATTCAAAATTGGTGGGTACACCTATGGTCACCAGATGAAAATTGACAAAGGATGATCAGTCAATTGAGGTAAATCACACACTATACATATCAATGATTGGTAAGTTGATGTATTTTGTACACAGTAGACCAAATATTGCACATGCAGTTGGAATTATAGCAATATTTTTTGCTAATCCTAAAGAATCACATATGACTGTTATAAAATGAATTTTGAGATACTTGAACACTAGAAACTATGGCTTGTGGTACAAGAAAGAGGGCAATTTTGAATTGAAATTCTACACGTATGAGGATTGGACTGGAAACATTGATGATAGAAAGAGCACTATTGGTGGAGCATTCTTTTTGGGAGAAAGACTAGTTACTTGGATAAGTAAGAAATAAGGATGTATTTCTTAGTCCATTGTCGAAGCAGAATATGTTGCTTCTACTGCTAATTGTTCAAACATTGCATGGATAAAACAACTTTTGGAAGGCATGAATGAAGAGATCACTCACCCAGTGATAATACTAGTGCAATAAACATTTCTAAGAATTCAGTGATGCATGCAAAGACAAAGCATATATCTATAAAGAATCACTACTTAAGGAAACAAGTATAAGAAAAGCAAGTGAAATTGGAGTTTTTGAAATCAAAATAACAACTTGCAAATATATTCACTAAACCCTTACCTAAGAATACATTTGAGTACCTAGGGACTAGACTAGGGGTCCATCCCCTATCTATCAGTCACTAAGGTGATCAGGAGGTTGCATAAACCTATACTTTATCAGAATATCAACTGATGGTGATGCATGATGTTCACACTTTAGGTTTCCTAAGGTTGTGAAAGCTGAAAGATGAAAAACAAACTGAAACTGCCTATCGATACATGCAAGGTACTTGGTTAGAACCAAACACTAGAGATAATATTTTGGCTATTGAAGAGTTGTTTATTCTTTTTGGCATTATTTTCAAAGGGAGAGAAGTCAATAGGAGAAGAAGGTACATACATGAGGAGAGAAGATCAAATCTACAGGGAAAGACTGCATAGAGTATTAATGTTGTGTAGTGATTAAACATATTAAATGAACAAGCTAGGGAGAGCTTACTGAGCTACAACATTTTCTTATAGAGTTGTAGAACAGATGTTTGGTATTCTATGGCATATTTCATATTGTGTTTCCATTAATGCAAAAGGGAGAGATTGATAAACTACAAATGATTGAATATCTTGAAGGAAAGTTTGAAAATGGAATGGATAATTGAAAGACAGTGATTTATGATCATCGGGCTACTAAAGTGTATGTAAGACATTAAATAAGTTAATGTATTTTCATTGATGTTAACTACTTTTGACTATACTTCTCATTATGTTTACGAATATCTTAAGAAAGAAAAATGGTAAAGGAATGAGATATCTACATAAAGATGAGATAGATGAGAAAGATATGGATATGGTATACATTGGGTAACTTATTGATGATTCTATGACATTATGTTGATGACTTGATTGTATTAAATGATTCTATTATGTATTGAAGATCAGGAATGAACAATTTTATGTGGTCGGTAAATGAATATTTATGTATACACCAAGCAAGTGTAGTGTATATTGAGCATAGTGTTAACTGGGCTAGTTATCACTGACACATTTTGGTATTGATCGAGTGAAAGAAATAAATGGAGTTTGTATTAGCCGACTAAAGATGATGAGCTAGACAATTATTTATGATTCTAAGGTAAAAGATAATGTTTTTTATGATGATCAAATGGCTGAAAAAATTCAAGGATGATCGAATGAAGGAGAATGAAACATTTTATTAACACAACTATCGAGGAAGGTTAAAGCGACAAAATCTACAATGAAGATTAAGAGGAAAAATATATGGATGGAAATAAAATAGTTTATGATGTCTAAAAAAGGAGACATGGGATTCATTAATGAGTCACCTGATGTTGTAGGAGAATTCATGTGAAAATATTGTCTTCATGCAACACTTATCAAAATGGTTGAAGACAAAACTGAGAAAATCTGTAGACAACACCGAGCAATAGAGAAAGTAATTACCGAGAAAAATGGAGTTGGAGGAAATGAAGATATTGAATTGATTATTGATCAGAGGTATTGTTGAGCTTAGCATAGATCTAAAAATCTACAAATCAAAGTTTTATTTGAATCAGATCATTACTATATCAGTTTAACCATTGCTACGAATAAATCTCTTAACTGAGTGGGACTTAACAGTCTTTATATTTCAATATGACATTCAATGAATGTTGATTATTTTCTTGTTGACCCCATAGTGAATATTTTGTCAAGGGAGAACTGTTAGTGATAAATCTTCTAACCAGGTCACACCTCATAGTGTGTTTTGTAACCTTTAACAGGGTTGGCTCCTAACCGAGCTCACTTTAGAAGAGTGAATTATTTTAGGTTACCGGTCCCAGGTGGTTTTTCCCCTAACAGAGTTTCCACGTTAAAAATTTGTGTTATATGTATATGGATGTGTTGAATTGTTATTTACTTTACACATTACTATAACTATTTAGATCGGTAAACACATTTTTTAATTTACTGGTAATTGGTATATGAAGAGAAAGGCACAGTTGATATTTTATCAAGTTGATTATTTGATGTGAAAGTTTTTTTATATACATTTGGGAGTATTTGGGATTGTAGGATAACTGCACTTAACTGATTTAGCCCCCCCCGCACCCCCCCTAGTTATCTAACACCTTCTCCACATTTGAAAGTATTCAACAAAGGGTATCATAGAAAGGTTCCTAAATGAATAGCCTAATAACTAAGGTAGATTTGGGATATATACACTATGTTCGAATCCAAGAAATATTTTAATGCTATGGGATTACAATAATGGGACATTGATTCAATAGTAGATCTTTAAGGAGAATTGAAACTTACTCTTTCTAATATGAATGAATATTGAGAGAAATAGAAGAAATTAGAATAATGAATTACCCATCTAAAGAAGTAGATTGAATATGAAAAGAAGACTACTGGCAATCTAAAAACAAATCTACAAATCAAATCCAAAGAATGCACCAAGCTTGAAGAATAATTTTTCATGTTGATAAATGAATTAAAAGAAACAATAGAACAAAGTATGTCTGAAGACTAAACTAAGATTGAACAAGAGAACATGATGTTGAGAAAAGAGTTGAAATAAGTAAAATATCAAATTTACAAGAACTTGAATCTTAAAGATGGCAGCGATATGCTTGATGAGATTTCTAAAGAAAAAGGAGCTCTTGGGTTTTTCAAAGGATAATTTTTCAAGACTCTCAGCAGAGATGAAAAGGCAAAGATGAGGGTCAAAGATGAATCCTAGAAGGATAAAAAGGATTAAAAGGTTTTCACATCTTTTTAGATCAAGAAGAAATTTAGGAAGCCTACCAGTTGCTCAAACCACGTACTCTTAATCTTGCAATGGTAAATGTTTTCATGCCTCAATTTTTTGCATAAAACTAGTGAATGTAGAAGACACATTAGATCTCAACCATGTAATGGTCAATATTGTACATTGGATAATATTGAGCATAAGGAAAATGAGTGTAGAATTAGAATGATGATAAATGGATTTGTGAATATAAACAATGGTAGAGGTATTCACTATTTCAATGGATATTTCTATACATGCAACAAATATGAACATAAGGCTATTGAGTGTAGATATAATATTAGTTTTAATGTAAGTATTCCGCAAGGTCCTAAATGTTACAATTATGAAAAATTTAGACGCATTATTAGGTTTTGTAAAGGAAATAATGATAAGACCTTGGTTTTTGTAAAAAATATTGATGTGGATGAGGAAAGAGAAAAGTTGTAGAAGACATTGATGATCAAACTTGATAAGAATATGAAAGACTAGTCAAAGGATGTGTCTATACCCCTTGGTGGTGTAGATGTTTCCTTTGGAAACTAAATAGTAAACATTTTCTAAGGAAGAGATTTGATTACAAATATTAAGAACCCCTCTATCATTTGTATTTTACAAATATTAAGAACCCCTCTATCGTTTGTATTCTATATAGTTTTAGCATGCTATAAATTTTGAAGGCTTTTTCAAAGCATTCTAAGTTTCTTCAAACACTTACAAAGGATTTTATCCTAATTTCAAAACATAGTAGAAACTTTTTGAGGCACAACTACAATGGCTCTAATTATTCAATGTTAAACCCTATGTTTTTGATGGAAGAGGATAAATTGATATTTTGAATTTATTATTGGAAATATAATTGGGAAATGTGATACTGAGAGAGGGGGGTGAATCAGAAATCACCTACTAAACCATTCACATATGAATAAAACTTTTGTATAGCATCACCAATTTTGAACATAATCAAATGACTAACAAACTAAAACATTATCCATAAAAATATTCAAAACATAGAGATTTTGGTTACCCAGAAACCCTTGAAAGGTAAAATTGGGGTGGGGATGACACCCACAAATCTTCACTATTGCAGCAATAAATTTGCCTATTAGGGCTTACAAAATTTGATCAAAACTTGATCTAACCTGTGAGGGTTCTACTCTGTTAAAAGCTAAAAGACTTATATAGTCTACCTTGTAAAAGGATTTGAAACTTACAATAAAGCAAGCACTCGGTTAAGAGATTACAAAAAGTCTGTTAGGACTACTCGATTAAGAGATTTACCCTGATCTACTGGCTAGAATGTCTCAGTACCTGATCTTTCAATTTGCACTGTATGCAGATAACATATCTTCTCTTTACTGTGTGATGTTGATCTCATTTATCAAATCTATCTCTTTTCTGTGCTTTCACTGCTTAGCTCAGTCACTAAACTCTGTCTCTGAATACTTCCCTTTTCTGAATCATACCTATCTGCTTATACCCTTCACATTTGTTGTCCCTTGCTACTACGTTTTAGGTTTTAGATCTTGACCTTATATAATCAACAAAAACATTTTACTTATTCAAGATCTATGGCTTAGATTAATTCCTTTTGCTACTTAATCTTACTAATTTCTAATTGGCTTTAGGTATTGCATAGGGATCAATGATTACTAAGTAGATGTGTAATTACCTCCGTAATTATCTCAATAGACAAAATACAAAACATGGATGTCATCCAAAACTATTTACCTCGATCACTGTGTCAAAACAAACTCTTATATCATTCTCTGGCTAACTTGGCAAATGCAGTTTCTGATACTTAGCATTCACTGTACTCAGCATATGTTGATAACTCTAGCACTCGGTAATCATTGCATATAAGACTCGGTAGAACTAGACTCGGTATACTACTACAATACATAGTGACCATAAGTTTACTCAGCAGTACTACTGCTCGATAAGTAAACATTACATAGCTCGGCCTTTACATAATGACTCGGTCGCAGTGATGACCGGCCATCATTGCCTAGATATATGACTAAGTGTGAGTCACTAATAGTCAACAAAATTATAGAGATCTACAATCTCCCCCTTTGACATTAGTGGCAAAAACACTTTGTCGTGACATTACATCTCCCTTTACAAAAATATGTAGTATAAGCAAAAATACTCCCAAAATACTCCCCCTGAGATGTATATGCATGCAAAAATTTACAAAAAAAATTTGTTACCTCCCTCTTTATCATGTCATGATTTTACTTCCCCCTTGATTTTGACACGATGAATGTCATCTGGAGTGGGAATCTCAAAATGTTTCTCCAGAAATGGTTTGTGGAGCATCATAACCATGTGTAGTGCAGTTTCCCATCCTCCAGTAGCAACAGATAACACTTTAGACTACACTTCTAGCTCAGCAACTAGATTTATTAGACTCTTAGCAGTAGAAAGATTCAGATCCCTCTGAGTTAATTCTTTAGCCTTGACGAACTTTCTTTGTAATGCCTCCAGGTGAGGTGTTAAAATTGTTTGCATAGAAAGTAGGCGAGATATAATCTTTCCATCATTAGCCATCAGCTCGACTATCTTTCCTTGAGTATGCATTATCTTGACATAATGATTGGAACTATGGTCTGGATCAACACTTAAAGACTGACTTGTGGTTTTAAGTTCTTGCTGCAGTTGATCAATCAAACATTGGTTTTCCTTAGTGAAATGTTCAATACTACATAGTTTGGTGAGCAGAGAGTTTGCATTGATAATGACTTCTTCGGTCTCTACTACCAAAGTAGAAAGTGTGACCTGTTTAACTGCAATCTCGGCAAATACTTTCTCCAACATTTTGGTCTCAAAATTTCTTTTCGACCACTCAAACAATTTATCACTGGCACTACATGCATCATTATTTACCTTTTGAACAATATATACAAGTTGTTCCAATATGGGAGCGGGACTATTTACATCTGATAACTCATAAACATCATTAAATATATCTTTGATTTCATACAGAACTTGTTTCTACTGATGCTCTCTTCTCAATTCTTCTTGTCTTCTTTTCCTCGACAATAAATCTTTCAATATTTGTATTTGCTCATAGGATAAGTTATCAATATCCCATTTAGGAATAGTAATAACTTCATCAATGGTTACCTCAGGTGAGAAGACTTCCATTTTCTACTTTTGTGCTCTCTTCGGTGTGCTCCCACTTGGCATTTGTACAAGATCTTGAATTGCTTCTTATTTTGTAAGCCCTTGTACCTCATTAAATTTGTCTTTTCCTTGGTTTCCCTTAGTTCCCTTATTCTCCACATGAGAACTAGTAACTTTTTTTTCTATCTTTTCCTCTTTTTCCTGGTGAATCTCCTTGGCAGATGTTGGTTGAGTAACTGGTGCTGACTTCTTTGGTTCCTCGGTAGTACTGGTACTAGCTAACAGATCAACTGTAACAACTTCAGATTTAGCAGGGGTAGTGTTACCAGTTGGTGTCACATCAATTGTTGGATAAGCTTTGACTTGCAAAAGTATTGGGTTACTACCTGGCAAAGATGTATCTTTAGCTATCTCAGCCTTTATGTCTTCCTCAGTTAATACCAGATTCTTAACTGGTGTATCCTGTGTGATATCTACAATGTGCACTTCAGGTTCCTTCTGAATTTCTTCTACCTTGGGAGCTTCTGTCTCTGGAATGGATGCTCCCATTACACTTTGTTCTCTTTCAGGCTCGGCATCCTTAGATGTACTAGCACCTTCATCTTTGTCAATCAATAGTCCATATATTATCTTCCAAATTTTGATACTTTCCTATACTACATCATCAACCTTGTGTTGAAGGATTAGATAAGCTCTAAGCTTAGGATCAAATTTTTCTCATTATTTATGCACGGTTTTTCTGATGTTGGCAGGGGTGAGACTTGACTCCACTTGTGCTAAAGTGCTCTCCCTTATTTTTTTTTCAGTATTCAAGGCATATCCCCATTTTTGTGCAACCCTGTTGCTCAGCTCCATTGGGATTTGATACTCCAACTAAATGGGTAACATCTTGAAAGTACAAAGCATTTCAAGAATAGCGTCTTCAACTTTCTCTTTCTCTCCTATACTCAAACTTCCAAATTTTATCTCTTTCAAGTCATCTACTCTTGCAGAGTTTTTGATCTTGTGGCATATTTCATCCATAGTAGATTTAACATCTTGTAGTGCAATCTTCTTCTTCACCTCTTCATCGCTTTCAGTTTCCTCATCATCTTCTTGTACCAATACAAGTTTCCTTCTAGGTCTTTTGTTTCCCTTACTTGGCACTACCTTAGGTTGTGTAGGTTTTTGCTTAGTGGAAGAAGGGGATACCTTAGGAGTTTTAGCAGTTGTTCCCCTTGTTCTAGGCCTCAGCACAGGTGTCAAAGACACTCTAGGTTTTATTATTCTTTTCTTGGTTGGGGGCTCGACAATTATTGGTTTCTTTCCTTTCTTCTTCTTCTTCACTGTCACTAGATTCACTTGGTTCATCTTCTCCCAAACCTTGGGTTAACTCTAGTGGAGCATCCTTGTCTGATTCTTTCACATACTTCTCTACATTCTTTACTATCTTATTTCTCTTCCTCTCTAAGGTTGCAGCAGTTAAACCTAAAGAGATTTTTTATTTGGCTTCCTCATATGTCCCAAAATAGGGTGCCTTGCTATCAATTTCTTCGGCTAAGAGGGTTGTGATGGAAGCAGTAGCTTCATCTATATTAATTTCATAGGGTAGTGGCATGAGCCATGAAACCCTAGGAAGGACTACTTGTGCATATGTGAAATTTGTGTCAACTAGAAAATATATATCATTACTATACTTCTCAACTAATGACACAGGGATTCTGCTCCTCTTCCTCTTTTTTTTCTTTAAACTCAACAAAATAATTGTCCATTACTCCATTAAATCTATCTCCTATCTAACCTATGAACTCATTGATTTGCACAATAATGGGTTTCTTCTTATCCCATATCACACCTCCATGAGTAGGAAAACTCTTCTTTACATAAAAGAATAGGCAGATTAGCAAAGAGCCAAACTTACACATTGAGTTCTTTGCGGTCTGGATTGAGTTGAGGTTCTCGGCAAGCTGAGTTACCTGGAGCTCGGCAAGATCATACGTGTGCCATTTCTTAATAATTTTCCATGCCTGGTCCACTGCCATACACAAGACACTATCCAACTGACTAGACTGGTAGAACTTGTGCGAGATAACCCTAACAGCAAAGTTAATCTCTGGATCTGTAATGGTAGAGATCGTCATACCTCATTTGTTCCATACAGCTTGTGTGTTTTCCTATATCTTCTCTTTGCTTGAACACTTCATTGTTCATTTTCCTTGAATTGAAGGGTAACCATTGACTCATTGGATCATTTCCTTCATTATCTTCACTGGTCCATCTTCCAGCCATAGTTGCATGTTGTGTACTCGACTCAACACAATTTTTATCCATTCAACCTTAAAATTTTGTGAGAAATCCAGGGCATGCACTAACCCTTGCTCGGCAACCGATTTATTCTCTAGCTTCAACACTCCATTGACACATAACTTGTCATATGCCTCCCTGATCTTGTAATCTCTGATTTCCCCAATTTTACACATATAACATGACCTAATGTCGTTCATCATCAGCACATTTTCTAGAATTGAAGATAGCGCTCCATTCAAATCTCCTTTAATCGTAGATTCTGAATTGTTTTAAAAGATTCATGGCTTGCAGACCTCATTCCTTACCAATTGCACATTGAAAACCTCCATCCCTTGTTTCTTCATTGTAGCAGATGATGATGTCATTTCAAATTTTAAAATTTCAAAAAGAAATGTTTGATCGGTATGTACCTTTTTCTCGTAAGTACCGTGTAAATGATTTTTGCTGACGGCACACTGTTGAGATTTGGAATCGACTTGATAAACTGATTGTTTGCACTTGGAATCTCTCAAAGAAATCTCAAATCGCTAGGTGAAATGAAATGAATGACAACTTTCCGCTTTATAGATTCTAAAAAGTGAAGTTAGGGCCTCATAAATGCTCCGTACAGAATTTGTAAGTGGAATACAGTTGTCTCGGCTAACTCATGCTAACCTCAATTAACATAAGCTCAGTCAAAATAACTGTTACGACATAGCTCGGTACCTATAGCATCTCAGCCATAACAGGTGCTCGGCATACATTGATATCTTGGTCAGAATACTGTTACTCGGCATCAAAAGAAATTTTCTATTTCGCTCAAATGTGTCCTAATGCATCTTTAATTATGCAGATTGGACTTCTACTTAGTCTTTATGTTAGGAACTGATGTAAAATAAAGCTTTGTAATATTCAACACCAAACATACCTTTTAATGCTTAATTAGAAGAAGTATGATCACCTAATCCATCAGATTGAGTGACCTCAGATGTGCTAGTTTCACTAGTGCTTCCTTCTTCTTTCTTCTTCCATGTCTTGTCCATCTGGTTTTTCAATTTTTCATGGATATCTTTATTTTGATTCTGATTATTGCTCGTTATAGGTGATCTACAGTTTTTCTTAAGATGACCTATCTTATTACATTTGTAACACACCATGCTTCCAGTCATCCAGCTTTTAGATCTTCCTCTAAAATGAGTCTTCGTGCAATTTGCTCCAATGTGTCCATATTTTCCACAATAATGACAAATGTACCATGTGTTGTAATCCCAGTTTTATGAGTTGTTCTTCACAAGTGACTTAGTTTGTTCATTTGATGACCATCTTGGTTTAGTCCTGCATTCAAATGCTCTATGCCCATACTTCTGACAGTTGAAACAATTGCCTTGAAACTTAGGTGAAGTAGGTGGGTAACTGACCTTAGACCTACATTCATGTGCTTGATGTCCATGTTTCTTACAGTTAAAGCAATGTCCATTGAACTTTGGTTTAGAGTCAAACTTACCATGTTTACTTCTGCATATGTTGGCTATATGTCCTGCCTTTCCATAGTGATGGCATGTGGGCTTGTTGTTCTTTGGTTTTGCATTCTTCTTTTCTCTATTCTTTGATGATTCTCCTTCTTCAGTACATGAAGCATGTTCATTTAGTCCAAGTCCAGATCTATCATCAAATCTTCTAGGTGACCTTAACAGTTCTTCAAATTATTTTGCAGCTTCATTAGGTTTGTTCATCCTTTCATTGATTTCCTTTTTAGTTCTAAGTTCATTCTTTAATTGATCATTCTCATATCTCAGTTGGTTGATTTCCATATCTTTCCTGCCCAACTCTTGATTAACCAGAAGTAGTTGATTTACCATGTCTAGTTGATTATTGGTCAACCTTTGCATGTCACTTGTCCTTTCATCTAGTCTCATTGCCATTTGTCTTTTGTCTTCTTTAGCCATTATCTTGTCATCTTCAGCTTTCTTTTTCTGTTCAACAACTTCACAAAGTCTGACAGATTGAATCTCCTATTCTATCTTTAGATTCTTGATGTCATCATTCAGTATGGTATTCTTCTCCAGTAGCTCTTTTATGGCTTTATCATTTTCTGTAGTATTTCCATTGTCAAATAATCTAGTGGTATCTTCTTCTTGATATTGTGATTCATTTTGCTGAATAGAAATTTCTCTCCTTTTGCTCAAGGATTTCTTCAGTTCCCCTCTGGCTGCTTCCAATTGTTGTAATGTCAGTTGTACATCAATTTTCTGATTCTCTATGACCTTTCCCAATTTATAGACTTCCATCTCAAGATCTTTTTCTTCAAGTGGTTAGACTTTCTATGAGAAACCTTACTGCTCTGATACCAATTGTTGGAAATATAATTGGGAAATGTGATACTGAGAGGGGGGGTGAATTAGAAATCACCTACTAAACCATTCACATATGAATAAAAATTTTGTATAGCATCACCAATTTTGAACATAATCAAATGACTAACAAACTAAAACATTATCCATAAAAAATTCAAAACACAGAGATTTTGGTTACCCAGAAACCCTTGAAAGGTAAAACTAGGGTGGGGATGACACCCACAAATCTTCACTACTGCAGTAATAAATTTTCTTGTTAGGGCTTACAAAATTTGATCAAAACTTGATCTAACCTATGAGGGGTCTTCTCTATTAAAAGCTAAAAGACTTATATAGTCTACCTTGTAAAAGGATTTGAAACTTACAATAAAGTAAGCACTCAGTTAAGAGATTACAAAAAGTCTATTAGGACTACTCGGTTAAGAGATTTACCCTAATACACTGGCTAGAATGTCTCAGTACCTGATCTTTTGGTTTGCACTGTATGCAGATAATAGATCTTCTCTTTACTGTGTGATGTTGATCTCATTTATCAGATCTAT
Organism: Chamaecyparis obtusa; assembly: GCA_027943335.1. NCBI lineage: Eukaryota > Viridiplantae > Streptophyta > Pinopsida > Cupressales > Cupressaceae > Chamaecyparis > Chamaecyparis obtusa. The sequence goes on from BSBK01005181.1 coordinate 177,496, forward strand.
CTCTTTTCTGTGCTTTCACTACTTAGCTCGGTCACTGAACTCTATCTCTGAATACTTCCCTTTTCTAAATCATACCTATCTGCTTATACCCTTCACATTCACTATCCCTTTCTACTACATTTTAGGGTTTAGATCTTGACCTTATATAATCAACAAAAACATTTTACTTATTCAAGATCTACAGCTTAGATTAATTCATTTTGCCGCTTAATCTTACTAATTTTTTATTGGCTCTAGGTATTGCATAGGGATCAATGATTACTAAGTAGATGCGTAATTACCTCTGTAATTATCTCAATAGACAAAATAAAAAACATGGATGTTGGCCAAAACTATTTACCTCGATCACTGTGCCAAAACAAACTCTTATGTCATTCTCTGGCTAACTCAGCAAATGCAATTTCAGATACTCGGCATTCACTATACTCGGCATATGTTGCTAACTCTGGCACTCGGTAATCATTGCATATAAGACTCGGTAGAAATAGACTTGGTATACTACTACAATACATATTGACCATAAGTTTACTCGACAGTACTACTGCTCGGTAAGTAAATATTACATAGCTCAGCCTTTACATAATGACTCAGTCGCAGTGATGACCGACCATCATTGCCTAGATATATGACTAAGTGTGAGTCACTAATAGTCAACAAAATTATAGAGATCTACATTTATTTTGATTATTTATGATCTTGCGAATTTGAGAGATCTAGTGTGCAAAAGGAAATTTCTATTACAATTATTTCCACTTACCCTATAAGTGACCATTGTGATCAAAAGTGATGCAGGAGCATCTAGGGTGTAAGAGAAATCTTGCATCACCCAAAGATATTATTTATTTTCTCAATAAGGGCTATCTTTGGGTAGGGTTACTATTTTTTGGCAATTTTACTATTTTTAGCAAGTTTTTCATTTCACCACAGATTATTCCAATTGCTTCCTAGAGGTTCATTTAAAATATATAAGCTTGCTAATAAATTGTTTTAGCGAGATCAAGCCTTGTTTTGAATATATCAAAATTTTTTGTTTTGGTGGGGTGGTACAAAACTTTGAACTTAGTTTTGAAGGCCTTAGACGCCCTGAAAGGGGGTCAAACTTTGATCGGCTAGTGCTTCACAAACCCAAGGCTATAGAGAGCTTCGAGGGGTTTTTGAAATGGGGTTATAGTAGTCAATCAACTCAATGGTTCACAAATTATGGATTTTTGAAGTTGATCCATTAGGACTCAAGTTTTAATACAAAAGGAAGAGAGATAAAAATCACTTAAGGTAGGAAATTGAACCACTAGAGCCTAAATGGTAAAATTTCATTTTCTAAAATATTCTAAGGTAGTTAATTGTGCTACTTGTATAGGGATGAAGTGGGGTTTTTGGGCTCAGTTCCATAAGTGTCTATTGTTAGAGTAATAAAGTGTTTACTTATTAATTAAATCATATTGATTTAATTACTAAGTCACTTATTATCTCTTTCTGCTTAAGCTAAACTTTAGGCATATAATAATTAATTACTTTATTAATTATTATCATGCAACCTAGGTTTGTTCACCCTTTTAGGGTTTTGATCTCCTTTTATAAGGATTGGTCTCTCTTGTAATCTTAATTGAGAAACATTCATTTTATTGAATTGCAACTTTTGTTTTTGCACATCAAGAATGTCTCTTCTTTCATGGATCCATGCATTCAGACCTCTCTAGCTTCTTTCTTCTCTCTCTTTCTGTGATAGGTGTTTTCATGCAAGTGTTCTTGGGAGGTGTGGGTCGTTTACTCATTAACTCCAATATGGTATGATACCATATTGGAGTTGATGAGTAAACAACCCACAACTCCCAAGAACACCTACATATCATACCATATTGGAGTTGATGAGAAAACAACCCACAGCTCCCAAGAACACCTGCATGCAAACACCTGTCACAGAAAAAGAGAGAAGAAAGAAGATAGAGAGGTCTGAATGCATGGATCCATGAAAGAGGAGACATTCTTGATGTGCAAAAATAAAAGTTGCAATTCAATAAAATGAATGTTTCTCAATTAATATTACAAGAGAGATCAATCCTTATAAAAGGATATCAAAACCTTAAAAGGGTGAACAAACCTAGGTTGCATGATAATAATTAATAAAGCAATTAATTATTATATGCCTACTTAAGCAAAAAGAGATAATAAGTGACCTATTAATTAAATCAATATAATTTAATTAATAAGTAAACATTTTATTACTCTAACACCCCCCCTTAAGATGAACTTTGGGAGAAGCTAAAAACCCATTTTCTTTTACTAGTTCTTGTTTTTAGCTTCTCCTAAAGTTCATCTTAAGGGGGTTGTTAGAGTAATAAAGTGTTTACTTATTAATCAAATCATATTGATTTAATTACTCAGTCACTTATTATCTCTTTTTGCTTAAGCTAAACTTTAGGCATATAATAATTAATTACTTTATTAATTATTATCATGCAACCTAGGTTTGTTCACCCTTTTAGGTTTTTTGATCTCTCTTGTAATCTTAATTGAGAAACATTCATTTTATTGAATTGTAACTCTTTTTTTCGCACATTAAGAATGTCTCCTCTTTCATGGATCCATCAGAGCTTCAGATCTATTTTCCCCTATCCTCTTCTTGAGAGATTTGGTCGCGTTCGTCAAATCTAAGTTTTCAGAGGGTTTTCAATTGGATCTAGGGTACCTCTCATTCTGGTCATCTTGGCTTCAAACAGAACTCATGGTTGCATTCATAGTATCCAAGAACCCCTAGACCCATATAAAGTTTGTCCAATTTGGACAAAGTTGGAATCTATGGAAAAAAAATTGCACCAGCCCCGACACAAATCCTGAGGTGGTCACTGGTATTTTAGAGTATTTTTGGCTCAAACGGACCTTGTCGTTGAGCTCGCAGCGGCCAAGAACCCATAGATCCATATAAGGCACATTTGATTCAGACATCGTTGCATTATGAGAAAAAAAATTCCATGCCAAGTCGTACAACCCTGACATGCAAATCGAGGCAAAAAAATTATAGCCTTGGCACGCAAATTGAGGCAAAAATTAAACACCTTCGCACTCAAATTAAGGCAAAAATTTTATAGTCTGGCACACATCCTAAGGTGCGCATGTGATTTTTTAAAAAATTGGCGATGATGACCATTTGGCTGTCAAATTTAAGCCCCTATCGGATGCAGCCTTAGCCCCTAGTCATATGGCAACCAGGGGCCCATTTTTTACCCCCGAGGGCCTTTTTCAGTGAGGGTTGTATGACCGTCAATTTTAATGTCATGAAGTGTTGACGTCAGCACATGTCAGCACCTCTAGACACCATTTTTGGTCCCTTCCGCATACATGTGGTTGTTTGCTCATAACTTGAGGATACGGTGTCAAAATCGGGCAAACGAGATATTATCAAAACGCTAGTTTCGAGCTCTATCCAAATCTAGAGGTTTGAATTTTTTATTTTACTTTTTTTATAATTTTTTTACTTTCAAAGTCAGATGTTCAATTTTGCACTTCAGGAGCTCTATCTTGCGCATCCAGACTCCATTTCGGGCAAACGATATATCATTGGAAAGCTTATTCTGATACCTTTCTAGTGATGTGAGTTATTTTTCTAGATTCTTCTTTAGGTATTTTATTGATTTTCTTGCATTTTTTCAATTTGGTGGATATCTTAGATGTTTCAGGTCCTAGGATATTTTCCTTTTGTGGAATGGCTCATCTTTAGCTATTATTTTATTTCAACAACCTTTTCTCTTCTTTGAGCAGTGTATACTTCACTTTTGTAGCATTCTTTTATGCATGCACACTGAGATAAAGTGTCATTCTATTGCATGTGTGGGATTTTGCACATGTTCGTGATCTATGTACTTGAACTCCATTATAAAATGTCTGGGGGGTTTGATGTTTGCCTTTGTTTTCCATCTACTTTTTTCATGTGAGTGTTCCTCCAACAACATTAGCCTTATGTATCTCTATATGTGTTTGTACTCTCTCTGGACCTTCGATGTTTCACATTCTTCTTCATCATGCAGTTCATATTAGATGATTTTTTCAATGTACCTATCATTACTCCTTTGCTAGCATTATGGGATGGTTTCTATTGTTGTTTTTATTGCTTCCTTGGTTTGATAGTGTGAGCTATGTATTCATTATTTGATTCTATGTACTAGGTGGATGTAGTGGTTGGGTACCTATGCATTCTGGTGAGATGGACCATTTTCCATATGGACACTCTTCCCTTTCCTATTTTTGGAAGCACTCTTCCAACTTTGATTGATCAGCTCTTTAGAGTTTGGTGTTTTTATGCCATCTGTATCTTTGATTTTAGGTGTTTACCTTTGTTTGCCTCATGATTTGAGTAGTGTCATTTGAGGGCACTTGTACAGATTATAGCATTTTGTATCTTCGACTTTAGTTGTTTTCCTTTGTTTTCCTCCTGATTTGAGTAGTGTCATTTGAGAGCACTCATGCATATTACAATCTTCTCTACCTGGTCATATTTCAGTGGAGGATCTTTAGATCAGTAGTTACTTCTTGATGGAGTTTGCAGCTTCTTGCTTCATTGATGTTCTACATGTTCATCCTTGTTCCTATTTTCTGGAACATTCCTAGTTTTGGAGGCTTCTTCAGTCCTGCAAACTAGTCTTCGTCTCTTTTTGGAGTAGAGTTTTTCCCATGTGGTTTTCTCTGTTTCTCCATTTTTTAGAGACTCTCTTTTGTACTTGGGCACTTGATCAGACCTTTTTTTGTCAGGACCCATTTTCTTTTAGTAGTTCTTTCTAGGTTTTTAGTTTCTCCCAAAATTCATCTTAAGGGGGGGTGTTAGAGTAATAAAGTGTTTACTTATTAATTAAATCATATTGATTTAATTACTAAGTCACTTATTATCTCTTTCTACTTAAGCTAAACTTTAGGCATATAATAATTAATTGCTTTATTAATTATTATCATGCAACCTAGGTTTGTTCACCCTTTTAGGTTTTTGATCTCCTTTATAAGGATTGATCTCTCTTGTAATCTTATTGAGAAACATTCATTTTATTGAATTGCAACTTTTGTTTTTGCACATCAAGAATGTCTCATCTTTCATGAATCCATGTGTTCAGGCCTCTCTAGCTTCTTGCTTCTCTCTCTTTCTATGATAGGTGTTTGCATGCAGGTGTTCTTGGGAGCTGTGGGTTATTTACTTATTAACGCCAATATATCTTGTAGATCTTTCATGTAAATTATTGTAATGAAAATGCCCATGTGGATGTAGCATGTTATTTTTCTGAATATTTTAATGTTATTTCATTGAAGATTATAGAAAGAAAGTGTTTTTGTTCTTACCATTGTTCTATTCTTGCATTTTTCTATTTATTTCCCTATTGTGTTGTATGTGTTTGGTTGCATAATGAGAATACCCTTCATCAAATGGTATTAGAGTAGAAGTTCCTGAGTGTGTAGACAAATTGTTGAATGTGAGGTAGTTTGCACCAGCATTGTGGTTATGGGTCTGAGAGATAAGTACAAAAAATGCCTCTACGAAGGAACCATTGTGGAATAGTTGTGGGTGTGATAGAAGAGGGTTTTAGAGCCTTATAGAGGTAAGTGCAAGCACTGCAAGAGAAGATACGCATAGGAACTAATATTAGGGCAAGTGGTGCAAGTGAGGATGAATCTAAATAAGAAGGATAGTTTGAAGAAAAGCAAGAAATAGCTAGGGATCCTAATGAAGCTAGGTTTTTGAGGACCATTTCCAAGATTAGAAAGAGACCAAAGATTAAAGCTTTTACATTCCTTAGAAATCTTAATCCAAAAGAGCAGATCGATTGGATCAATGATATGGAGGATTACTTTGTGTTTGAGGAAATAGAAGATCTTGAGAGGGTTAGATTTGCAAAGGCCAAGTTGAAAGATCATACTAAAATTTGGTGGAAAGAGATTCAGTTGGAGAGAAATAGAAGAGGGGAGGAGAAGATAACAAAGTGGAATTGGATGATAGACAAACTGAAGAGATAGTTCATTCCTATTGACTATGAGCTTGATTTTCTAAACAAAATGCAAGGGTTGAAGCAAACAAGAAAATCTATCCAAGAGTATATAGAAGAGTTCTATCAATTCCTTATCAGAATAGGTCATTCTAAATCTAACAAGGGGAAGGTTTCCAGTTATATAAATGGGTTGAGGCTGGGTAATCAAGAAGAGTTGATAATGGTAATAATTTCTACAATTGAATATACATAACAATTTTCTTTGAAGGTAGAAGAAAAAACTGAACAAGAAGTTTGAGAGCATAAAAACTAGAAGAAGATGTGGAAATCTCAGTGGATAGTATTTTGGAGGCCAAAATGAAGATCAGAAGAAGAAAATTGACTCTAGTAGTAGTCACAATTAGAGGGAAAATAATTCCTATCATCTGTGCAATCAAAATAACATAGATCAGAGAGGAAGAGGAGGAAGAGGAGGAAAAGGATCAAGAAGAGGAGGTTTTTGTAGGATGGATTTCTAGTGCAATGGAGCACATAGAGATTATGAGTGTCCCCAACATCAAGTGAGAACAAATAGAAAACTAGACGAAAATGCACAAGTTACACATATAGATGAAGATGTTGAGACATCGCATTTTGAAGATGTTGAAAGAGGAGAGGTCCTTGTTACCAAAAGAGCCTTGCTAAATGACAAGAAAGAACTTGAGAAAAGGAAGAATTTTTTTTGTACAAGATTTAAGTGTAATGGTAAAGCATGCAATGTCATTATTGATGGTGGTAGTACTGATAACCTTGTTTTAGTGGAAATGGTTAATAAATTAAATTTAGAGAGAAGGAAGCATTTGAATCTCTATTGGATTACTTGCTTGTAGAAGGATCACAAGGCTTTGATCAATGAACAATTTATAGCAAACTTTAAATTTGGAAACTATGATGATGAGGTATTGTGTGATATTATGCCTATGAATGTTTTTCATCTATTGTTAGGAAGACTATGAAAAATTGGTCATCATGGAGTACATGATGGGTATGTAAACACCTATTCTTTGACAAAGAATGGAGTCTAAAATAGTTGAATCCATTGAAATTAACATAGGAAAATGTATGTAGTAATGCAATAATATGTTTAGTTTGTGGAAGTTTCTAGAAGGCATGAAGCATAAACATACACATTTTCCTTTAATTCCAAAACTTGATAAAGAGGAAGTAGAATATATACCTATGGAAGTTGTAGATTTTTTGGATGAGTTTCAAGATATTGTATTTGATATTGTACTTAATGGATTTCCACCAATAAGAAATATTAGTCATCAAATGAATTTGATTCCTAGAGTCATTTTTCTAAATAAGGTAGCCCATAGAATGACTCCACCAGAGAGTGAAAGTTTGAACAGAAAAATGAAAGAATTGTTGTAGAAGGGGTTCATTCAAGTGAGTTTAAGTCCTTGTATGTACCAGTAGTACTAGAACCAAAGAATAATGGAGAACTGAGGATGTGTATAGATTCTCAGGCTATCAATAAGATTACTATCAAGTATAGGTTTTCCCTTTCCAAGGATGGCTAACATTATGGATTGTTTGAGTAGAGTTGAGTACTTCACAAATATAGATATGAAGAGTGGATATCAACATTAGAGGAGGAGGAGATGAATGGAAAACATCCTTCAAGACAAAGGAGGACTTGTATAAGTGATTATGCATGCCCTTAAGGCTAACCAATGCATCAAGCACATTCATGTGGCTCATGAATGAGGTATTGAAAGAGTTTTTGTGTAAGTTTGTTAATTTTTACTTGGATTATATTTTTATCTTTAGTAAGACATTGGAAGACCATATAATGCATATTTGTAGGGTCTTTGAGAAGTTAAGGGAAGAAAAAAATTTGATTAATCTAAAGAAGTATAGGTTTGTAAAGGAGTTAGTGTACCGGGGATTTTTTATCTCAGTAGATGGTCTTAAAATGGGTGTAGGGAAACTGAAGACTATCATTGAGTGGCCTACTCCAAGGAGTCCTACTGAGGTAAGATATTTTCATGGTTTGGCTAGCTTTTACAAAAAAATTATCAATAATTTCAATAGTATTTGTGGACCCTTAACTAAATCCATGAGAGGGGATAGAAAAGAATTTAAGTGGACTACAAGAGTAGAAAAAGAGTTTTGATTTGTTGTAAAGAAAAGTTACAAAGTGGCCTCTTTTGGAACTTCTAGATTTTAATAAGGTATTTTAAGTAGACTGTGATGCTAGTGGAAATGCAATTGGAGTTGTTTTGAGTCAAGAAGGTAAACCCACTGCTTATTTTAGTAAGAATTTGAATGATGCCAAAAGAAAATATGGTATTTATGATCAGGAGTTTTATGCTACAGTTCAAGCATTGAGTAAGTGGAGATATTATATTTTTCTTAAAGAGTTTGTTTTTTATTGATCATCAAGCTTTACATTATTTGAATAGCCAAGGGAATTTGAATGAGAGACATTTAAAATGGGTTGAGTTTTTGTAGAGTTACACTTTTTTTTTGAAACATGGGAGTGGAAATTCTAATAGGGTTGCAGATGCCCCAAGAAGGACGCATAATTTGTTGTAAAATATGTAGATTGAAGTTGTTGGGTTTAAGGAACTCAAGATTTTATAGCTTGAGGATCATTATTTTGGAAAGGCCTAGAGAGCTTGCATAGAACATGTTACTCTAAACAGGACCATATGGTTGGATTTTATAATCCAAGAAGGAATGTTATTCAAAGGGAGCCAATTATGCATTCCAAAGAGTTCCATGAGGGAGAACCTAATCAAATAAAATCATGGTGGAGGATTGGTTGGACACTTTGGTTGAGATAAAACTATTTCTCTTGTTAAAGAGCATTATTATTGGCCATAATTGTAACAAGATGTTAAGAAGCATGTGCAGAGTTGTAGAATATGTTGTCTATGGAAAAAGGAACTAGGTAGAATACATAGTTATATCATCCATTACCTCTATGAAAGAGGCCATGGGAGGATTTTAGTATTGATTTTGTTCTTGGTTTACCAAGGTCTTAGAGGGGACGTGATTCCATTTTTGTGGTGGTAGATAGGTTCACAAACATGGCACACTACATTCCTTATAGGAAGAATAATGATGTTGTTCATGTGGTAGAATTATTTTTCTAAGAAGTGGTGAGACTACATGGTCTTCCAAAGAGAATATTTTCATATTGACACACTAATTTTTTTGGGTAATTTTGTAGGACATTGTAGAAAAATCTAAAGATAGATTTGAAGTTCATCTCAGTGCACCATCCATAAAATAATGGGTAGACAGTAGTGGTAAATAGAATTTTGGGAAATCTGTTGAGATGCTTAGTTGGAGATAAACCAAAGGGGTGGGATCTAAATTTACCAAAGGTAGAATTTGCATACAATAATTCTATCAATAGGATCACTAGTAAATCACCATTCCAAATTGTATATGGAAGTAATCCTAGAAATGCTTCAGAATTAAAGAATTGGACAAAGGAGATATGAGTAATGTCGAAGCTAAATACTTTGTAGAACACTTGAAGAATTTGCATGAAGAGGTGAGAAGACATATTAATTGTTAGAAATAGGAAATACTGAGAGGGGGGGGTGAATCAGTATTTCACAAACTTTTTCTTTTGCCCACTTATGGATATAAAAAATTACTTTAGTGCATACAAAGATTATCAAGCTGATTAACAAACATAGCAGTAAATAGAAAGAACTCATAACACATCATATGTTCTCGAGGAAACCCTGGCCAAGGGAAAACCCTGGTGGGAATGGTACCCACAAAGATCACTAATCAAAAGTATCTTGTTAGGGATATTGGACCCTGTTAGGAGTCAATTTACAATATATAATAGATTTTTCCTGGTTAAAGGACTTTAGGCCTTGTTCAAAGCCTTAACCCTATTAGGAGTTAGATTACAAAACCTGATCACCAGCTAAGCTCACTACCCAAACAGGTAATACAAAAATGTTTCTAACTATAATATGGTACTGCTTACAACTTCACATCAATAGCCTTTGTTGCTATCACAATATACAACTATCGCAAGTTATCTTTTCTTTCTTTTTACATATCACTTTCATATTTCATTACATTTCAAGTATGCCTAATATATGAGTTATTAAAGCTAATAACTTTACATGGTCGGCATCCAAAATCTTTATCCAAGAGTAAAAATCTAGAATTTCATCCCTTCATAATGTTAAGTCATTATTTTGACAAGCAAAAATAATCCCTTAACTCTTTCTCTAAAACTGTCTCCAAAACTGCTATGTCTGCAAAACTGTCTTCGGTAAACTTTGAATAACTTTGTCTGTACTACTCCAAACTTTATGCACACTAAGATGGGGTATCCTCATACTCTATAGAAGCTTCAGTTAATTGTGCAAACAAAAATATTACTCCAATGGATGTCGCCAACTAAATCTTCATCGGGTGCTCTGTCAGGATCACTGTATCCAAACTTAGACAATTTCTTTCTTCAACTTTGCATACTTGCATTCCAAATTCTGTGCTCTTAATAGAGATCATATGTTGTCATAATGACAAAATCTATGCATCCACATTATCCAAATTTCCAACAATCTCCCCCTTTGTCATTGGTGGCAACATATGGGAAAATTGGCTAAGTGTGCAAACAAAACTTCAAAAACACTTATACAAAATTTTGTGCAAAAAGAAAAAGTTATACAATATGTATACAATATCATACTCCATAGAATATCTCCCCCTATGATTATCCTTCCTCAACATATATACAATTTTCTGCTATCTCTCCCCCTTTGACAACAATGACAAAGATAGGGTGAACAAAAATTTCAAAAAACTTTATACCTTATTATCAGTTATTGCAAAGCCGGTAGGCTTGCAACATAATCACCAAACTCTAACTTCCAAGATTCAAAATCTTTCTCCCATATCATCCTGATGGATTCAGCAACAGTGAGTAGAGTACTCAATCCGTATGCTATTGTCTAACAAGCTTGCAGGGAATTGAAGCTAAACTTCTGAAATGATGTCTTTGCTGAAAGACACTACTCAATTTGATCTTCAACAATTGATATCTTGATTGAGACATGCTCTCTCAAGATGTTAACCCTGATCATCTTTTTGTTCTTCTCCTCTGCTATCATTCTGATTTCATCTTTCAATTTCCTTATGTTCTTCTCTACAGAACTTATCTTGACATTAGGGCTTGTCAAGGTGTTTGTCTCAACTGTAATAGCATCTAACTTCTCTCTGATCTTCTTATCCTCTTCAACTGTTAGGATTTCTAATTTAGTACATTGTATGTACAAATTCTTTCCTGTCTCAAAATGTCTCCTCAAATTATTTATGCATACATCTAAACTACCAATATCATTTCGAATATTTACACTTAAAGTTTGCTGCATTTTTGCTTCAAAGTCTTCCTGAACTTTTATTCTAGCAATATCTTTCAAGTTAGAAAATTCAGAGTCAAAAGCATTTATTACTGATTGAGCTTTCTCAAGTGGATCTAATTCAGATACCTTAGTGTTGATCACACTCTCAAGTTTCTCTGTCAAAACTCTAACTTTGCCTTCAAGGTCTTTCACCTTCTTATTCTTTCCAATAATTTTATTCAGAGATGTAATGAACTCAAGATGATCATCATCTTCAACTTCTTTTCCAAGGTCTTCAAACATTGAACCAATATGCCTCTTCTTACTGTCAAGTGCACTAATGTCTTCAACTGGTTTAGAAGGTGCACTAGAGGTAGTGGCCTCTATCAAAATTTGTTTGCCTTTGATTGACTGTTCTGCTAGAACTGATTCTGATACAGTTGGTGCTTCCTCTGCCTCTGTATTCTTCTCTGATTTTGTGACCGTTTCTTTCTCTCCCAAAGCCAAATTGTCAACAATGTTTCCTAGATCATGAAATACTGCATTATCTGATTCTAGAGTCACTTTGGTGCCTTCAATATCCATTGATTCTTTGCCAATATTGATATGTGAAGAAGATGGAACTTCTTCAATACCAACTTTCTCTACATGCAGTTCCTCTGATTGCTTCTGCTGAGGGTCTGATTCAACATGCTTTTCTACAACTATATCTGCAAGAACTTGCATTACTGCTTGCTTTGTCTCTTTCTGTACTTCCTCCTTTTTGCCTCCCATTATAAGGATTGTTCTTCTCTATGTTCTCAATAAAGTTCCAAGAGACTTCAAGAATCTCTTCAAATGATCTTCATCCTTAACTTCACAGAACTATCTGATTACATGTTCTCTCATCTTCATGTCTTCTTCTTGTGCTCTCTGTTTTCTATTCACAAGTCTGTTATACAAATCTTCTGGGATCTTACCATGAATGGTGCTAAGTTTCTTATCTGCCACAATCATGTGTGTAACCATTGCATTTTCAAAGTTCAATCTATCAAATGATCCATATAGATCATAGAATTTATTCAACTTAGTGAAGTCTCCATGCTTCAATATATCTTCATTAACTCTTTCAATTCTTGGTTTCCAAGTTTTCTTCTTGACTGAAACTACATCATCATCTTTAATTACTACTACATTTCTAGGTATAGGTGGTACAACCACTTTCTGTCTCTTGCTGGGTCTTGTTGCACTCACTTTTACTCTTTTGCTAGGAATACGAGAAAAAGATTTATCTCCTTCACCTTTTTCAGGTACTTCAACTTTTACCTTTACTGCAATCGGATCAATAGGATCTGCACTTGATGTCTTAGGTGGAATTACAAGATTTTCACTTTGCCTCAGGGCTTCTGCAGTTTTCTTAGCTATGTCAAACTCATGACTTGACATACCAGATTCTTTCAATATTTTCTTCATAGTAGATTCAACTCTCTTACTAGATTACTTCTTTTCTCTCAAACTTATTGCAGAGTTGAAATTCTCTTCATAGGTTCCAAACCTATTTGCATGACCATCCAACTCACACTTTAACAATCTATTCACATATCCTACTGTTTCTGCTTCAGATATTTCATAGCCAAGAGGGTCTATGAATTCCATTCTAGGCTCAACTGCTTCAATGTAGGTGAAATTAGTGTCAACCATAAAACAAATGTCATCTTTATGCTTTTCAACTGAGGATTGAGGAATCCTTGACTTGTTCTTAACAATATTCTGAAAAGTCTTCAATACAAGCTTCACACTGTCATTAACTTTATCAAAAAGGTGCTTCATGTAAACTGAGTTTATTCTTTCCATTGTGTTCACATTGTCACTCCAATCTACTGTGTAAGGAAATCTTCTCAAAATATGGAAAAACATATAGGTTATCAGAGATGAAAACCTAAACTAGGTGTACTTAGCCTTCTTAATCTTTTCTAAGTTCTCAAATAGCTGAATTTTCAAGATTTCACATAGGTCTACTGGTTTCTTCTCAATACACATAAGCTACATGAATCATTCCTACAGCCATGTCATCTTCCCTTGAACTACCACAGAATTTAGTTGTTAGGATCTTGCAAAGGTACCTAACATCATCTTGCTTAATCTTACTTATCACAATTCCTCTACCATTATAACTAGATCCAGTGTTATCTAAAACAATCTTTCTCATGTTCTTTTCATTCAGTGGAATCTCTCCAACTTTTGATAATCCAGTAACTTCATGAATTAGGTCAACAGTTATATCAATAACTCTATCCTCCATCCAGAATTTCCCATTGTGGATTCTACTTAAAATGATCTTGGTACATTCCTCATCATTGAATTCATACTTCATGGAATATTTGATGATTTCATTGTTCTCTAAGTGCCCATAAGCTGGTTTAACTAACATGTCTTGATTGTACAATTTCCTGTAATCATCACTAAAATCTGCATCTCCCAAACTTTAAAACTTACAACCTAAATATCCCTTAACATTCTCAATGTGCAATACTCCATCTGGTACGGATGATAATGCTAGACTGTCATCAATTTCAGTTGGTTCTACTGGTTCTTTCTTAATCTTTCGTCTATTCTTATCCTTAACATTATGAACCATAGAAATATCCATCTTATCAACTGATTAAAGATCAAGAAATACCTCAACTTTGCAAATCAGGGTTTCGGTATGATCGTCGCTGCAAACTGCTTCCAAACTTCTTCAAATCATCCTCAACTCACTTTTCTTCTTTCAAATCTCTTTTCAATCACTTTTTAATTGTAATAACTTCAATTTCAACCTTATAACACTTCACATTAACTTGATCTGACATCACATTCATTCATTTTGCCGCTAAAACCTCAAAAAGCTGATTCTGCAAACCTGCAACCATAAAACTTTCTGTGAGCTCGCAAAACACAATATTTTCTTTTGCGCACTTAACCATAGCATTAGTACAACATAATAAACCTATATCTAACTGCACAAAACTTAACTCATTCAAATTCCTAATCTACACTAATCCTAAGTCCTAAACTACAGAAACTTACATAATTTAAGTACTTAAAGAAGGGTCAGGTAAAGATTCATCCTTACCATCGGTTACATTACCTTCCTGACTTCTTTCAATGCTAACTATACCTCCTTGATTTGTGCCTTTGTCAAATTCTACTTCATCTTTATTGCTACAGCAACCTTTCTCTTTGTTTCCTGCATTTTCATTCCTTCTTGCATTGTTCCTAAGGTTAGGGTTATGATGATAACCTCCATTGTTTATTCTGTAAAATCTTGCTGAGTGTCCAAACTTGTTACATATCTGACAAATGATTCCATTGTTTCCAAATCTCTTTCCTTGCTGGTTAATCTGTGCCCTACAATTTCTAGCAATGTGTCCTACTTTGTTGCATCTAAAACATACTACCACTTTTCTTTGATTCATTTCTTCAATAGATTTCTTATCTACATTGTTAGTATTCCCAATCATTCTATCATAATTATTCAAAATTACTTTAGGTCTTCTACATTCGTTAGCTTTATGTCCAAAACTATGACAATTATAACAATGTCCATTAAAAGATTTAAATTGCTTACCTATGCAATCTCTCTTCATGTGCCCAATAGTATTACAAGCAAAACATCTACCTTTGAATTCTCTTTGCATACCTTTAGATGATTCTTCCTATTTTGATTCTTCTTTCTTTGATTCTTCTTTCTCTCTAGGTGGTTCTTCTTTAGGTGGATCTTTCAATGTGTTCTCATCTAGCTTTATTTCCTCCACACTTTCAAATGTCTTCAGATCTGGCTTCTTACTTTCATGGTTTGTTCTAAACATACTATATCCAAATCTAGTCCTATCAAAGAATGGTTCTTCAAAAGAAATTTGTTTTTTAGTCTTATCACCTTTTGAATATAGCCTTTCAAGTTGTTGTTTAGATTGAGTTAGTTCACCTTTCACAATTTTATTATACTTCTCAAGTTCCACATACTGCATTTTTACTTTTTCAGATTTGGATGTTTCCTTTTCAAGTCTTGACCTCAGATCTTCATTCTCAATTTTCAATTTTTCATTATCAGATCTCAAATTTCCATCTTTCATACTAAGCTTCAGATTTACTATCTTCAACTCATGCTTAAGGATCTCATTTTCTTTTTCTAATTCATCACAATCTTCAACAAGCATATCAGATTTCTTTTCAGATTTCAGATCTTCAATCTTACCTTTTAATTTGTCAATAGCATTCTTTGCATCTTCATATTTTCTTCTTAAGGATTTTCTTTCATCAGTAAGCATATCAATATGTTCAAGAGCTTCTTCAAGATTCTTCTGAAGTTGATCCATATCCATAGAGATCTTACTCAAGCTTCTAAGCTTTCCTTGAATGTTCCTTCTCCAAGTAACTGTGCTCTGATACCAATTGTTAGAAATAGGAAATACTAAGAGGGGGGGGTGAATCAGTATTTCACAAACTTTTTCTTTTTCCCACTTATGGATATAACAAATTACTTTAGTGCATACAAATATTATCAAGCTGATTAACAAACATAGCAGTAAATAGAAAGAACTCATAACACATCATATGTTCTCGAGGAAACCCTGGCCAAGGGAAAACCCTGGTGGGAATGGTACCCACAAAGATCACTAATCAAAAGTATCTTGTTAGGGATACTGGACCCTGTTAGGAGTCAATTTACAATATATAGTAGATCTATCCTGGTTAAAGGACTTTAGGCCTTGTTAGAAGCCTTAACCCTATTAGGAGTTAGATTACAAAACCTGATCACTAGCTGAGCTCACTGCCCAAATAGGTAATACAAAAATGTTTTTGACTGTAATATGGTACTGCTTACAACTTCACATCAATAGCCTTTGTTGCTATCACAATATACAACTATCGCAAGTTATCTTTTCTTTCTTTTTACATATCACTTTCATATTTCATTACATTTCAAGTATGCCTAATATATGAGTTATTAAAGCTAATAAATTTACATGGTCGGCATCTAAAATCTTTATCCAAGAGTAAAAATCTAGAATTTCATCCCTTCATAATGTTAAGTCATTATTTTGACAAGAAAAAATAATCCCTTAACTCTTTCACTAAAATTGTCTCCAAAACTGCTCTGTCTGCAAAACTGTCTTTGGTAAACTTTGAATAACTTTGTTCATACTGCTCCAAACTTTATGCGCACTGAGATGGGGTATCCTCATACTCTATAGAAGCTTTAGTTAACTGCACAAACAAAAACATTTCTCCAGTGGACGTCGCCAACTAAATCTTCATCGGGTGCTCTGTCAGGATCACTGTATCCAAACTTAGACAATTTCTTTCTTCAACTTTGCATACTTGCATTCCAAATTCTATGCTCTTAATAGAGATCATATGTTGCCATAATGACAACATCTATGCATCCACATTAGCCAAATTGCCAACATTAATAAAATGATTTTTTAGTACAAGGATAAGGAGGATAAAAAACTGAGACAAGGAATTTCAAATTGGAGATGAAGCCATGGTTCATTTGAGAAAGGAGATATTTATAGTGGGAACATACAATAAGTTGAAGAATAGGAAGTTTGGACCATACAAAATCCTGAAGGAGCAAGATTCAGGAAATTCTTATGAAGTACAATTTCATAATGAACTCAATATTTTACCAGTGTTTAATATTTTAGATTTGATAGAGTACCATGAAGGGATTATGAAAGATGAGATAACAGAAGCACAATGGACTATTCCAACACCTACTTCAACTATAGAGGAGATAGAGAATATCTTGGATAGTCGTGTGGGTAGAAGCATAAGAAATAAGAAATATGAAGAGTACTTGGTCAAATAGAAGGGATGACCTATTGAAGATTCATCTTGGCTATCAAAAGAAGATTTTAACCACCTTGGTTTTCATTTGAACACTTGAGATGTGACAAGGTCTGATGCAAGAGCATCTTGGGTTCTTGGATATCTTGCATCAACCAAAAATATTTTATTTCCTATTTTTTAGTTTGTCAGTTGTTGAGTTTCTTTCATCTTTCCTTTAGTTTGGATCAGTTGTTGTTGTGCATATCATGGAGTTTTTTTGGCATTATATTTTACCTTCACTTAGGTTTGTACCTTGATTGGTTTCTTTGTTCTTGAGATATCTTGGATTCTTGGTGAGACTTCACTATTCTTCATGTTTCATGGCCAGTTTGTGTTTTCTAATATCACAAAGGGTTTGCCCGATCAATGAATCTTGGTGACTCATATCTTGATGCTCCCTAGCCTTTGGCCGACCTTATTGTTGCTTTTCATGTTATGTTACATCATGTGGTGAGAGATTCTTATGATTTAGGTCCTCACTTATAATGTAATACATTTTTCTATTCTTGGAGAATGTAATCTTTATTGGGATGACTTGATGCTTGTAAAGGCTCTATAAGTTGTAATTGGTCCTTAGGTAGCTTCCAGCTATTGAGTTCTTTCAGGAAGGAGGTAGTTCAGTGGAATTTAGAAATAGATAGTATAAAAATATATCTCTCAAAGGTTCTAAAACAATATTGTATGCCCAGAATGTAAGGTTACATGTTGAAGATTCATTGTACTTGATTTCATGATAATTGAAGGATAATCTTGCATTTCTCTCTTGTGTTTCTTGTTGCTTCTATTGTGTAACTCATGCTGCAAGGATTGGACTGATTTCTTTGAGGTCCCTCTTGTCCTTGGTTGCATCAAGGTCACATCTCAAATTACCCTGGGTGTCTGATGCAGGAGCATCCAGGGTGTAAGAGAAATCTTACATCACCTAAAAATATTGTCTAGTTTCTCAATAAAGGTTATCTTTGTGTAGGGTTACTATTTTTATTAGGTTATTTATTTGAGCACGAATTGTTCCAATTGCTTCCCTAGAAATTAGTTTTGCATATATAAGCCTTTTGGAAACTACAATTGAAATGATTGTTATATTGTCATTAATGTCAAACCTTAACTAGTGAGACAGTTGCTATCTAGGAGAGCACCATATTTTTTGATTGATGAAGAGGATTTGGAAAGAGGAGATAACAAGAGGACCTAAGAAAAGGTTGAGTTATGTGATACTTCAATGGGTACTTGATTAGTTGGCACATTGACAAGGTAATGTGTTGTTTATCTTTAACACCAAGTGGAGAAGAAAGACTGGAAACATAGGCTTAACCGAGCAAAAGTGAAGAATCTAGTTTAAGCCGAGTGCTTCTAGTGTCGACCGAGCACTAGTATATGCTGAGAAAATCTATTATCGACCGAGCATCATTAATTTTTGAGTGACATATTATTACCAAGAAAAGATAGTGTTTTCCGAGAAGGAAAGTTTTAGTGATGACCGAGATATCCAGTAATAACCGAGGAGATGAACACAGTATTGACCGAGTGTCAGTAATTTATATTTTGGGAAAGAATTGAGAATCCCAGCCGACATAGTTAAATTCTTGGGATATGTAAAATGTATTGAAAATATTAATGAATGGTATGGAGCATTTAATGCATGGTAAAACATTTTATTATGGATTCAAAGAGAAGTTTGGAGATGTATCTAGAAGGAAAAAGAGGAAAATAAAATGATGGAAGGATTTGATGAATCTGACCTAAACCTAAGATCTATGGAAGAGATTAAGTGGCAAAAGATTAATCTACCTGATCAAGGAAGTATAAGGATGACCTAATTGTGAGGTTATAATGAGTGGAAGAGGTTGATGTTATTGATTGATGAATCTAAGGTGAAGCTGTGAAGAGCTAAACAAAGTTGTGGCGATTACTTGAAGAGAATTCTGAGAAGATCAAAGATGGAGATGGAAATGAAGGCCAGTCAGTAAATCAGCATGTGAGTGAATTGGATCTGTATTTGCAAAGTGAGTTGTATATTTCAGATCAGAACCTACTGTTACTTTCTAACCATTGTATCAGTCTAAACCCTTTAATCAAGGTTGACCTAATAGTCAATGTGTAAACCCTTTAATCAAGGTGACATTCTAATGGAATGTTTTTAAGCCCTCTAACAATGCCACTCTTAATAGGGTAATTAAATCTTTTAACAGGGTCACACCTAATAGTGTGTATTGTAAACCTTTACCCAGGTTGACTTCTCACGGAGCTCACTTTAGAAGAGAGAAAATCAGTAGCATGTTACAAGTGTTTTTTCCCAAATTGGGTTTCCACTATAAATCTTGGTGTTATACTTGTGTGAATGTTATTTGATGTGAATTTTATTGAAAGTTTTATATTCTGTAAGTTTTATGTAAGTAATATATGCTATAAAGACCAAGTGAATTGTTGATTAGATCTAAATTTGTTGAAGAGCTAGAAAGTTGAATTGGTACATCTGGACCTAAGGATAACTGATTCACCCCCCCTCTCAGTTATTTTAAAATCATTCTAACAATTGGTATCAAAGTTTTTGGTGCTTGTAGAGAAAAAAAAATTTAAAGGTACTTGAAGCTAATGATCAAGATGTACAAAAAGAAGGTACTAAAGCTGAACAAGGAGAACTTCCCTGCATGGCAGAGTTTGATAAAATTGCACCTACCTGGTATTGGTGATTCGGAAAAATACTATGTAGAAAATCAATATGTAACACTTGTTGCACATTTGACTATCAAGGAGATGAATGAAAAATAAGAAGATAATCAAGCAATGTTGGAGATTGCATCTGCCCTAAGCTATCTTGAATTAAAAGACATCAAGGATGGTACTAATGCAAAGAAAATGTGGGACACTCTTGCAGCTATCTATGGTGAGGACACAAATGTACTAAGAGCCAAATCTAAAAGCTTGAGAGGTAAGTTTCATGAAATGAAAATGCAAGAAGGTGAAAATGTTACTCATTATTGTGGTAGAATTAAGGAGGTAGTAAATGCTATTAGAGGAGCAAATGGAAACATTGATGATGAAACTGTTATCAGTAAAGTATTGAGAACCTTTCTTCCTAACTATGTTATTAGATTTTCTACAATACAAGAATCAAGATGTAATATTGGTAATGCCCTAACTTTGGAAAGTCTTGTTGGCAAGTTTACTGCTTTTGAGTTGTCTAATTTTGATAATTTCACTATTCACAACATTGAATCTGCATTCAATTCTCAAATGGTTCTTCATAATCCTAAGAAGGGAAAAGAAAGATGTGTGAGTAGTGACAATAATAGCGACAATGATATTGACACATCTAATGATCTTGAAGATCTTGAGGCACTTATGGCTAGAAGGCTACAAAGTGGAAAAGGGAAATACAAAGGTAAACTTCCTATAATCTATTTTTCATGTAACAAAGTTGGCCATATTGTAGCAAGATGCCCTAACAGGATTGACAAGGATGAAAGAAGGGAAAGAAATTACAAAGACAAAAGAAATTCACCGAAGGTACAAAGACTACAAAGACAAAGGTAAGAAATCTTTTTATATTATCGAAGAGGAAACTAATAGTGAAACTAGTGAATTTGATGATTGTGATATAGATGTTGTTTATGTTGCTATGAAAGATGATTCTGATGAAGATGAGAAAATTGCACTTATTTCATATGTGAGTAAAGGTGATAAATGGATTATTGATAGTGATTTCTCACATCACATGACTGGTGATAAAAGTAAGTTTGAAACCCTAAATCACTACAAAGATAGAAGTGTTAAGTTTGGTAATGATGCACCATGTGTTGTGAAAGGAAAAGGATCAATAAGATTAACTGATAAGATCAGATGTGATAATTCTTATTGGGTTGAAGGTCTTAACTATAATTTGTTGAGGTTGGCATAATTGAATAGTACTAGTTACCGAGTTGAATTTCATCACATAATGGCTAAAATATTTGATGCCACTGGTGAACTAATTGGAAGTGGAGAACATACAAGAGGTAATTTGTTCTATCTAGACCTAGTTGAAGAAACATGTTTGTTTGCACAATTTGATGATGTATGGTTATGACATAAGAGGTTGTGTCATGTAAACTTTGACAATTTGGTAAATATCAGTAAGATGAAGAAAGTTAGAGGTTTACCAAGATTGAAGAAACCTGATAATGTGATGTGTAAACAATGTCAAAGGGGAAAAATGACAAAGTCTAGTTTTAAGAGCAAGACATATACTTCTAACAATATTTTGGAATTGGTTCATACTAACCTTTGTGGACCTATGGGTGTGAAAATTTACTGTGGTGGTAAGTATTTCATTCTGTTTGTTGATGACTATTTTAGAATTATGACTGTAAAGTTTTTAAAAGAGAAATATGATGCATTTCAGTTGTTTAAGTGGTATTTGGAAAAAGTTGAAAAAAAAATAGGTAAAAGCTTGAAATGTTTGAGATCTGACAGAGGAAGAGATTTTATATCAAATGAGTTCAATATATTCTTTAATGATAGAGGAATAAAGAGACAGAAGTCTACACCTAGGACACCTCCACAGAATGGTATAGCAGAAAGAAGAAATAGATCAACTATGGATTGTGCTAGAACATTGATAATAGAGAAGAATGTTGCACAAAAGTACCAGAGAGAAGTTGTAAGTATAGTTTTTTATACCTTGAAACGAGTACAAACCAAGAAAGGTACAAATGCTACACCTTTTGAGTTATGGTATGGATATGCACTTAATGTGAAATATTTTAAAGTCTTTGGGAGTAAATGTTATATACTAAAAGACAATAGAAATGGAAAACTTGATGCTACAAGTGATGAAGGCATAATCCTATGATATTCCACTAAGAGAAAAGCTTACAAGTGTTTGAATTCTAACACTAAAAAAATTGTGAAAATTGCAAATGTTAGAGTTGATGAATATGCAGAAAAGAATGAAGTTGAGTGCAAACAAGAACCTGAAGATTACAGATCTTTTGTATACATGGAAGGAGAGGCTATTAATGCACCTAAACTAGATACTAAGGAACAACATGAATTTGTCGAGACACAACAAGAAAATGTTGAGCATTGGGAGGATGTTGCCGAGAAATCAAAAGAAGAGACAGAGAATTGACAAAATGAACTTGAAGATCAAGATCAAGGAGAAAGGAAATCTGAACCTACATTGGCACAATATGTAAGAAGACATCATAAGCCTGAACAAATCATTACAGATAAATAATCTAGAGTTATGAAAAGAAGTAAGTTGAAAGATCACACATGCTTACTATGTGAATTTGAGCCTAAGATAGTAAAAGATGCTTTCGAAAATAAAGAATGGATACAAGCCATGAATGAAGAAATAGAGAAGATAGAAAAGAAAAAAAACCTAGACACTAGTGTCAAGGCCAGAAGACAAGAATGTTATTGGAACAAAATGGGTATTCAAAATAAAGCTAAATGAACATGGAGAAATCACTAGGAAAAAAGCCAGATTGGTATTCAAAAATAAGCACAAGAAGAAGGCATTGACTTTCGGGAGATATTTTCCCCAGTTGAAAGATTGGAAGGAGTGACGACTCTACTTGTATATGCAGCATATAAAGGATTCAAAGTATATCAAATGGATGTTAAATCTGCATTCCTAAATTAGATATTAGAAGAAGAAGTATACATTGAATAGCTAGAAGGATTTGTTGACCCAAGCAAGAAGAATATGGGTTGTAAACTACACAAGGCACTATATGGATTAAAGCAAGCCCCTAGAGCATGGTATGAAAGACTACATAATTATCTGATAAAGATTGAATTTGTAAGGACAAATGACAACAACAATCTATATTTGAAGACTGGAAAAGGTAAATGGATCTTGTTAGTTGAAATCTTTGTTGATGATATCATATTTGGAGGACAAGATGCCCTATGTCAAACCTTTTCAAATGAGATGCAAACTGAATTTGAAATGTCTATGTTTGGTGAGATCAAATTCTTTGTTGGTTTGCAAGTTTATCATATGAAGAAAGGTATTTATATTAATCAATCTAAATATGTCAAGGAGATACTAAAAAATTTTGGTATGGAAGATTCTAGACTAGTAAGTACACCTATGGCTAATGGACAAAAGTTATCAAAAACTGATGATCTGTTTAGGTTTAGAATTACCACCCCAACTTAGGCATTAGGGCTACACATTATTTCTATCCTAACAATGGAAACCTCCTCGAGTTGTGGGTGGACTCCGATTAAGGAGTCTCTGGATTCTAGGTCAGTTCCTATTTGATATGGAATATCACCTCCTGATTAGTAACTTGGTGGGAAAAGGGAAGAAGGAAACTTTAAAACTGAAAGTAAATAGGGGTGATACACCAAAATGGAATCAAATTCTACTTCAGAGGTAAAACAACAACTCCAACTCATATATCAAAGGTTTGACACTTTAAATCATTTTTCAACATATAGGCTAAAAGATCTCACTACTAGGGTTGAACCACAAATAGCTTAACCAATCAACAAACATACATTTTCCATATAAGGTTTGAATTATTGCTCACCTTGAGAAGGAATATTGAAGCACTCACTTCTCTTGGATAACAATAGAATAAACACTTGCAAAGAAAGATGACAACGGGATCTTGAAAATCAAAACTCAAAATGTATGGGCCAATGAATCGTATGCTTTATTCTCCTCAAAATCTAACAAAAGTGGTTACAAAAATGAACTCCAAGGCATTAAGGAACAATAATTTCACTTTAGCCCTCTCTCCAAAACTTGCAACCCCCTAAACTGATAATGAAAATCAGTTTTATATCAAACCCAAGCCTCAAATCCGAAAATCTAAGCCTTACTTATTTGCCCTAATTTGGCCCAAAATTATGCCAAAAACTTAGCCTATGAAGACTACCACAAAAAATGCCCTAAATGTTGGCTTATAAAGGATATAAATCCTTTTTACATTGTTTACCAACATTTAACTTGAATAATTTGAATAAAAATTCAAAATTAACAAAAACCTATACTACCCTAACTTAAGAAATAAATCCCTAAGTCTAAGAAAAATTAAGTGGAAGAGGGTCGACATGACCACTCTTCCCACTTGCATACTATGCAAAATTAAGGGAGTGAGGTGGCACTATTGTAATTTCAAGGCCTGCCAAGATATGGACATCTGCATTAATGATATTCAATTCCGTTTGTTGTGCGGACTCCAAAATCTCAAAACCACTTAAAATCTCGAACTCAGTGTTAATGTTCAGCTTCCTTGAGAAGAAACATCAAGAAAAGAAACCCTAACAGTAAGGAAAGACTATGCCAAAATTGTGAATGTAGCTCGGCCTGACTATCATATCTGGCATGAAGCTCACTATTTTACTAGAAATCTCCTATGGCATCAATCCTGGATTGAAAATCTACCATATGAAAGCTCGAGTTCCCTCTATATAATTTTGTGATCACTTTTACTTGACCTTGGCTTGCAACTCTAGTTTCATCTTTGAGCTTTGAAGCTTGACTTATGATCTAGAGCTGTGGAATCAATCTCACAATCCTTAAATAGAATGCTCGAGCTATACCTTCGGCCTTCAAGATGGTAACTTGACTGTGTCCTTTTTCTTGGCATTGAAGTTGATGCTTAGCTTCAAGTTCTAGGGTGTAACTGAAGCTTACGGCCTCAAACTAGTATGTAATTATGTGCTTCTTTTCTATTTGGGCTATGATTGAAACTTTGAGTCTATCTTTGTTTATGGGGGATATGACTGAAACTTTTATTTTTGTTTTCTTCTCGTCTTAGAGTTGGAATTGACTATGAGCTTTCCCTTAAACATTTAGAGTCTAAACCATGAGTCTCCTTCACGGATTGTACCTCGACATTAAGCAATGAATTTGGGCTATGACTGGTGTTATTCTCTTCTCAGCTGTAACTGTGAATGAATAGCTCACAGGCTGTGAGCATCTTTGAAACATGAAGTTACAGCCTGGCTGTAACTCGGCCTCGAGCCCATCTATTTGGTCATAGCTTAACTGTGCTTCATTCTTGTCATGATCTCGACTATGACTCCAAGCTTGAAATCACTGTGACCTCTCTCGACTTGATTGGTAAGTTTTGACCACTTTTGACTGGCAGAGTTTGGGCATGAAATTTGTTCATTATGACCTTTATTGATATGGGTTTTTGCATCCTTGATAGTGTACCACGATTTGTGGGTTTCCTTCAATCAGCTCGGCATAGCCTAAGCTATGAGTGAAAGATGAGAAAAATATCAACTCGGCATAGCTATTACATCTTTCAGTCATAGCTTCGAACTCTGTCGAGCTAACTGAAACTTGATGTCAAGCTTGGACAAGGAACACAAGCTATTACTACAAAAAGATGCAGATATGTTTTATTCCACTCTTCATTTGTTTTGCACTCTTGTCGGTAGCTTATACATCTTTGTCTTATTTTCTTATGATATATATGACAATGGCTTGAGTAAGACAAAATCCACTTCGAACCACTATAAAATGATTTGGTAGTAGAATAAAACCCATCTCCATACACAGCTCGTAAACAATGTTTTGCATTGCTGCTTTGGAAAATATATTAAGCACTGACCAGTCCTGCACGACTGCTTACAGCTTCATTGATGAACACAAAATATTCATGGCTCGATACATAATCGAATGAACTCGAAAGTATGAATGTTCTACAAACATTTTTCTATTATTAAAACCATCGAGCTTACAGCATAAAAGCTCTTATTTCTTCAGACTATTATTTCATTTTGATCACCAGTACACCAGTCTTTTAATTTTGTCTTTTAACACATCCCAATTGATAGAAGGCTGAAAAGACTTCACTATTTGAATATGTACTCTTGATGAATTTTTAATCTCCATAGGCCCGGTTGTAGATGTCTTGCAGGCTTTGAAAACTTGTAAAAGATTAATGATACTCGCAGCTTAATAAATGAATTCATAGATTTCAAGGTCTGGCTCACTGTTGCTTATTAAACTCCACAATTTCAACTATACTAGATACATTTTCTCATTGTTTAATCGGAACCATCATGCTCATGTATCAATACCTTTCATTTGCACAGCCACTGTTATTTTCTCTTTTGATGACACAATCACCATTATTGTATTTTGAACACCAATGCACCAATCTTTTAATTTTTGCTTACTATTAAGAACCGAAACAAATTCACTATTTTCAAAACTTTTAATTCATAGTCACTGTTACACATGAGTCATTTCTTTATGCTTTCAATTGTTTTCAAAAGGTACTTTTAGCTCCAAAAATGAATATAAACTTTTTAAAAGCTCACTGTCTGAATGTTTTTCATTATCTCAATCATTGTTTAGTGCTCTCTTGATGGCACAGTCACCATTGTTGTAATGCACCAGTCATTTTATTTTTCTTCAATACCACTCATGAATAAGAACAGTCATTTTGAATTGAATTCAATATTGAAAATAGAGAACATCTTAAGACTCACTGGCACATATTACCAGGCTTGAACACAGTTCTCTTTTTTAATGTTGAATATGAACTTTAATAAGAAATGCAAAAAAAATATTTGTTTACTGTCCAAGGAGTTCGAGCACGGGCTCATGACATCCAAAGACATCAGGATGCTATTCAATGAAGTTCGAGCACGAGCTCGTGACATCCACTAAATACAAACTAAAAACACTTTTTTGACTTTAAAGCTTCAATTCTATAGCATTTCTCTTTTTTACCAGCAACAACAAAGATTTTATTGAATTTGTACCTTGAATTCAGAAAAGATATGCAATACCAATGATTATGTAATTGTATCTTGGCATTTGATCATGACTTTTTTCGAACACTTTTTGCATTTTGTTGTAGCATCTTGCTCTGCATCTTTTCCTCTATGACTATGATGTGAAAACCAATCAGCCTGAAACACTGCAAAATGTTTTGTTAAGCTCTTCAAACAACAACATTATAAACTTGTTAGATTAGTGAACATAATAAATAATCTAGTTTATGAAAATGCCAAAAATGACACTTGTGAATCAACATTCAGACCATTATGTTCACTAATCTACCAAGGTCCCGCAACTTCAGAAAAATGTTTCTCAGTTGGAAACACTAAGTCCCTTTCATTTAGATATCTGGTTAATAAAAATGACAACATACATCAGAATGACCATTAATAGTAAAAGGTTTCATGTTTAGAAAACAAGTCCCTTTAATACTACCTTTCAATTAGTGTGGATGCACATTTCCTTATTGCATTGAATTTACCATATAGATATGCAGCATTAAAAATTTGATTGTCACTGTATGGTGTTTGTGTTTTATGCATTTCTTAGATCCAACTAGATCTAACACCATTTTCTTTCTCTCATGATGAAGGTAAAAACCCTAATGCAGATGAAGACTTGGACCTGAAGACCTAGGACCTGATAGACAACCAGCAACAAACAAACAAAGAGGCAATGCATGGGACCCCTACTCCATACTTTATCATTTTCTATTTTGCAAATGTACTCTTTTATTGACAAGAAATATGAAATATGAAAAGACACTTGTATACTACATTTAGTTTGAATGCACAATGTAATGATCAGTTATGATTTTGAATTTTGAAATGTGATCAATACTTAGAGTACAATAATGAAATTAGATAATGAATGCAATAATGAAATGTTAATTAATAAATACCTGAAAGGTAGTATTAATTGGACCCCTAAAGATGCAATCTTTTCCTATTTATGTTTATTCTTTTGTATGTTGTAATTTTGGACAACATTTTTGGTGACTTATGTTGGATGTCTGCCTGCTAGACATGACCTACAGACCTTATCATTGGGCAACAGAGTTAGGAAACCACAAACCATGAATGAAACCATTATTGATATGAAAATGCATCTAATCCAGACTCATGCAACCTAGAGACCTAGTGCTTGGACAACACTTATTGAAATGAAAACTAGACCTAACCTATCCCTCAAAGAAAAGCTTGAGGTGAATTCCATCAACTAGAATCTGCAGAACTTCTCCATCAGTTGTAGACAACTGAAAATCATTATTTTCTTTGTGAGCTGTAATAACAAAAGGGCTTGATGAAAAATTATCAAATTTATCATGCTAGCCTGGTCTACTCTTCAGCACATCCCACTTGAGTACTAGATCACCCTCCTTGAAATCCCTAGGTGTAGCTCTCTTATCAAAAGACCTTTTAGTTTGTGCTTGTCTTAAGTCCATAGTTTCTAATGCTTTTCTCCTTTCTTCTTCAAGCTGTAGCAACTCAGCATATCTTAGGTTAAGAGGATCTTCTTCTTCAAACAACATCATTTGATCAGCTAGCTGTAAAGCTAGAAATTATGTAGAAATTGGCAATCTGGCCTCTTTACCATAAACCAGAACATAGGGTGAATTCTCAATAACCTATTTAGGTGTGATTCTATCCAGCCATAAGGTTGCCTTTAGTTTAGAGTGTCAATCTCTTTTATTTTCCTGCAAAGTCTTTTTGATAATCCTAATTAGGTTTTTATTAGTAGACTCTGCAAGACAATTACCCTAAGGATAATAGTTAGAAGAAATATTTAAGTAAATGTCATTTTTAACAGCCCACTCTATTATAGTTGAACGAACAAAAGCTAAAGCATTATCTAAAATAATTGACTAAGGAACTCCAAACCTGGTTATAATATCATCATAGAACTTTATCACAGCAGATCCAATAGACTCCTTCAATGCAATGGCCTCAGTCCATCTGGTAAAATAGTCTATAGCAGTCAAAATCCATTTATGACCTGCACTAGAATTAGGATTTATTGGACCTATAAAGTCCACTCCTCATTTATTAAATGGTTGATCCACAAAATTTGGTTTTAATGGCAATGCTGTCGGCTTTTTCTTTCCTGCAAACAAAGCACACTTTTGACATTTTCTTGCCCAAGAATGAGCATCTTTGAATAAATCTGGCCAGTAATAGCTAGCTCTTAAAATTTTCCAGGTTGTAGTTTTAGGACTGAAATGTCCTCCACAAGATCCATCATGAAATTCAGATAAAATCCTGTCTTGATCAACTAAATCAATGCACTTAAGAAGCATACCAAAAAAATCCTTCCTATAAAGAATACCATCAATAAGAACATAAGGAATAGATTGTAACCTATAGTACCTTCTTTTAGCTTTATCAAGATTTAGTGGACATTGTCTAGTTTGTAGAAATCTGGTCATATCTGATAACCAAGATGCTAAATCATTAAATAACATAGTATCACCTTGGAGTAAGGTAGCCTCTTCAGTGGCTTCAACCTTATTTTATTCATTTTCCATCTGAGCATATAAGCCTTTTCCTCTAACCAGATTGGTCACATGAATTTGCACATCATATTCCATAACCCTTGTTATCTAACCTACTCTCTTTTCATTAACATCTTTGTTCAACAAGAACTCTTTAATGCTAGGATGTACAACCATTAGATGTACTTTATTCCTAGAAACCAAATGCTTAAACTTCTTTAAAGCTTTAATGATAGCTAGCACATGTTTCTCAACAAAACTATACCTTTGCTCATAATCATCCATATCTTTGCTAAAAAATGCAACTGGCTTCTCTTGTTTTTCTTCATTCTTTTGAACCAACATTGCTGAAATAGTGTCAGAACCACCATAAGCATATAAAATAAAGTCCTTAGTAAAATCAGAATTAATTAAGGTAGGGGTTGATGACAAAGCCTACTTAATTTGTTCAAAACTCCTCTTTACCTCATCAATCCAATTGAAAGGTACATCTTTCTTCAATATAGCATTCAAAGGTTTTAACAAATTTGCAATATCATGGATAAAGCGTCTAACAAAATTTATTCTCCCAATAAAACTCTACAATCCTTTCTTATGTTTTGGCAATGAAAGTTTCAGAATTGCATGAGTCCTCTCAGGATCAATAGTTGTACCTTCTTTAGACACTTGCTATCCTAAAATTTTACCTTCATGGATTGCAAAAACATATTTCTTTGGGTTAAGAGAGATTCCAAACTCTCTGCATCTTTTTAAAACTTGTCTCAAATGATCTATGTGATGGTTTGTAGCCTTACTGTAAATTGTAGCATCATCTAGGTATACTAGAACAAACTTATACATCAGATTCTTGAAAGCCATGTCCATTGCTTTCTGGAATGTAGCTCCTACATTTGATAATTCAAATGGCATTCTTCTATAAGCCATTGTACCCCATTTAGTTGTGAAAGTTGTTTTAAACAGATCAGATTCTTTAACTAAAATATGGTTGTAACCAGAATACCCATCTAAAAGTGAGAATCTCTCAAAACCTAAGATATATTGTAAAATTTGTTCCATGGAAGGAAGAGGGTGTCTATCTTTTAGAGATGCCCTATTAAGGTCTCTAAAGTCCAAAAAAAGTCTTATCTCTCCATTATTTTTCCTTACTGGAACTAAGTTGGAAACCCAGGATGTGTGCTTGATTGGAAATATGATACCACCATCCAGGAGTCTTCTCAATTCCTTCAACATTAAGGGTTCTAACTTGGGGTTTATGGGCCTTTGCCTTTGTCTGATTGGCCTAGCATTTGGTTCTAACTCTATGGTACACTAGGTTAATTGAGGATCAAATCCTTTCAAATCAACATAATCCCATGCAAAAACATCACTATATCCTCTAAAAAGATCAATAAACAATTCCTTTTCTTCAGGAGAATTAATTTTACCAACCTTCAAATAGTTATCTCTGAATATCTCCATTTCTTCATATTGATCTTCTTTGATCAGCAAGCTGGTTTTACTCTTCCTGAACTGATCATCAGAATTAAAAGCTGACTCCAAGCTGACCAATCCTTTTGGAAGCTTATTGGTCTTCAACTGAATGATGTGATCTTCCATTTTCTGATTGAGTTTGTCATTTTTGGAAGCTGAAAAACCATCTATTTCAGTCATAAAACTTAAAATATGTTCATCAATATTGAAAAATTTCCAATTAGTATCATTATCTGGGATAGATGGCCTAACAACAATCTTGACATGTGAGTGGTCTAGAATCTGTCCTTTATTTTCTGTAATTGAAACATGTGCACCAATACCAGCCAACCTATCAACATGCTGATTTCTCTTTCTAGGAATTGAAATGAGGTTAAATGCATCAAAATCATTCAGAATATCAGATACTTTGGACCTATACATCTTTAAAAGATCATTTTTAACAACATTGATACCTCTCACCTAATTTACTATTAGCTCACTATCCCCAAATGCCCTCAAACATTTAATTCCTCTTTTTCTTGCCCATTCTAGACCCTGAATCAGACTTTCATATTTAGCCACATTGTTAGAACATAGAAAAGATAATTTGTATGCAGCATAGAACTTATCACCATCAAGTGAAACTAACATAACCCCTACACCAACATCATCTTTATTCCTTGATCCATCAAAATACAAATCCCATAACTGGTTAGATAATTCAGATTTAGAACCTGGATCTTTTATCAAATTAGGCAAAACTGCATCAAACTCTAAAATCATATAGTTACCAAAACCAGCATCAAACATATCATCATTTTGATCATTTCTAGTGGCGCATTTATCCAAAATAATATCAGGATATTCCTTAGTTTGTGTGTTATAGGCTGAATAATCTTTGATTTCATTTGAGTCCATAATCACACAACTTGCATTAATAGGGCTAGGTTGTAAGGCTCTATGTGATCTTTGACCTATAACTCTGATTTTATGGTTACCTTTGTACCATATCTAGTTCTGAAATATAAATGAGACCAATCTGATGAGAAATAACCATCTATTTTGGATGTAAAGTCTCTTGATAGACACATAGCAAAATATGGTGGCAAATCTATGACATAAATATCTTGAGGAATTGAAAAATTTGGACAAGAATGTAAGGTCAAACTTTTATTTTTAACCACCCCTAAAGTCTTGACTGAAGTTCCATCAAGCTGGACCACACCTTTCTCAAGAGGTTCATACTTTAAATCCAACAAATCTGTTATTTTATTAAGCATGACAGTGCTGGTTGCACCATTGTCAACCATACAATTATGCACTAATTTGTTTCCAAAAATCAGTGAAACATAAAAAGGAGGCTTATTATTTGCAAGTTTCTTACATTCCTTTTCAGTTGTCTTTTGATTATTTGCTGGTTTTTATCAATTGTCACTGCTGATTGCTTCAAATCTGCAGCCTTTTTACCTTCTTGTACTACTGATTGCTAAACTTTAGCAGGCTTCTTTTCTTCTCTAGGTGCCTTTTCATGAGCCTTAGGAGGCTTAGAATTAATCATAACTATTCTAGGAAGCTGATGTACAACTTGGTGTGAACTGGCTATCAACATGGATAGCCCTTTCTTTAAAATATCAGCCTGCCCTGGAATTGCTAAAGTTTCCCACATAGACAAGGTTACATTCATTTTCTTCATAGTATCAACAATATTATAGGGAACAGAAAATTGCACCTTTTGTGGAGATCTAGGAGAACTTTTATCAACATTCTTTTGATTTTGATCCTTACTAGATGAAGAAGATGGATTCTTTAAAATTGAAACTAGTGAAGAGTGTACATTACCAGCTGATTGATCTGACTCAAGAGCTCTCTTTTTGGCTCTGGTATTTGCTAAAACAGGTGAATCGTCATTCAGACCACAAAAATCCTCCTCTTGCCAATTTAAGAAACCATTATCTATAACACTCTGATCTGATTGTTGTTGTACCTCCTCAATAGGCACATTTTGTTGTGAATTCATTGCATTTTGGACCATAAGAGCTTGGTTAAGAACCCCATTAGAACATGTTGACTGATCATGAGCTTGATTGCATGGAAAACACCAATCAATAGTAATGTTATTCTAACTAGGAACAATATCCCTAATAGTATTAAGAGGTGTAGGATTGTATGGCTTATTAGGCCTCTGATTCCAATTTTGTCTGTTTGCATTAGTATTCCCTTGGAATTGCTACCTATTTGCCTGATAATTGGGATGATTAGGATATTGGGAGGAGGAACCAGCAAATTGATTTTGAGCTATAGGATTTTTTTGTGCTTGATTCCTTTTTAAGGTCACTAACTCATTACCAAAAGACTACAACAGGCTCTCTATCTTATGTTGGTTGTCTTTAATACTCTGTAATTCATTAAGAGGAGCAGTTGAAACTACCTCTGTAGCTTTAAATGATGGGACAACAGATAGAGGTGGGACTATCAATGGCATGTTGGATTGAATACTTGGAAAGAAAGGGACAGGTGGCCTAGGAGCTATCTTTCCTACCTAAATAAGACTATTCTCTGCCCTAATAGCAGTATCAAAAGGTAGGGGCAATGAAGTACCCCCCATAGATTGAATCATAATAGAAATATCACTATTCAAACTCTTCAAATAATACAAGAAATTATATTCAGTTGAAGGTCTTACCGTAACAGGAATCCTATTCCAAGTCTTTTGGAAATGGAGATTAAAATCACTCATTTCCTCTTGTGGAGCCCTCTTGATAGTTGTTAATTGCTCCACCAAAGACAAGTTGTCAAACTTGTCCTCAAAGAATTTAGAAAGCCTCTCTCCCAAAACATCCCAAGTAGGAATAGAGTCCACGGCAAGTGTCCTGAACCAATCAAGAGCTTTACCCTTTAGTGATGCAGCCAATAGCTTCAAAGCTACATCTTCTGTTGTGATATGATGGACATTGCAAAGAGTAGCAACATCTCTGATATGCTCAATGGTTGTTACTTGTCCTTCTCCAATAAATGATGGAAAGCTTTTCAAAGTAGCCAATGGAATGTCATTGTGATTTTCTATCCTCAAAGGACTACCTTGATCAAAAGGCACAAATGGTAGATTTCTTGCCATTGCTTGATGTGTTGTATTAGAACTGGCTAGTGGAGATTGATTTACCAATGGTGGCTATTGAGAAACATCTTTTATTTGAGATACTCCAAGATCTTCAAAAATCTTATGTTCTAAATTAAGAAATTCAGTGTCATAAGTGGGAGGAGCTGAACTTTTCTCAGATCTTAACTTCCTTGGTCTCCCGAGTCTTCTACCTCTTTGAACAGGCTGAACAGAAAGTTGTTTAGGACCTCTAGGCTCTCTTTGAACAATTCTGCCTTTCCTAGTGAAAGATAATTGTCAATACTAAAATTCTTTAACACTCCTTGTTTGGATTCAATTCATGTATCACAAGGTCCCACCGAGCATGCCAAAAACTATTTAGGTTTAGAATTACCACCCCAACTCAGGCATTAGGGCTATGCAATATTTTTATCCTAACAATGGAAACCTCATCAAATTGTGGGTGGACTCTGATTAATGAGGAGTCTCTGGATTCTAAGCCGGTTCCTATTAGATATGGAATATCACGTCCTGATTAGTAACTTAGTGTGAAAAGGGAAGAAGGAAACTTTAAAATTGAAAGTAAATAGGGGTGATACACCAAAATGGAATCAAATTATGCTTCAGAGGTAAAACAACAACTCCCAATCATATGTCAAAGGTTTGACACTTT
The DNA here is from genome assembly GCA_027943335.1 of Chamaecyparis obtusa. Classification (NCBI taxonomy): domain Eukaryota; kingdom Viridiplantae; phylum Streptophyta; class Pinopsida; order Cupressales; family Cupressaceae; genus Chamaecyparis; species Chamaecyparis obtusa. Next base: position 212,142 of record BSBK01005181.1, read on the forward strand.
AAATCATTGTTCAACATATAGCCTAAAAGATCTCACCACTAGGGTTGAGCCACAAATAGCTTAACCAGTCAACAAACATACATTTTCCATATAAGGTTTGAATTATTGCTCACCTTGAGAAGGAATATTGATGCATTCACTTCTCTTGGATAACAACAGAATAAACACTTGCAAAGAAAGATGACAACAGGATCTTGAAAATCAAAACTCAAAATGTATGGGCCCATGAATCGTATGCTTTATTCTCCTCAAAATCTAACAAAAGTGGTTACAAAAATGAACTCCAAGGCATCAAGGAACAATAATTTCACTTTACCCCTCTCTCCAAAACTTGCAACCCCCTAAACTGATAATGAAAATCAGTTTTATATCAAACCCAAGCCTTAAATCTAAAAATCTAAGCCTTACTTATTTACCTTAATTTGGCCCAAAATTATGCCAAAAACTTAGCCCATGAAGACTACCATAACAAATGCCCTAAATGTTGGCTTATAAAGGATATAAATCCTTTTTACATTGTTTACCAACATTTAACTTGAATAATTTGAATAAAAATTCAAAATTAACAAAAACCTATACTACCCTAACTTAAGAAATAGATCCCTAAGTCTAAGAAAAATTAAGTGGAAGAGGGTCGACATGACCACTCTTCCCACATGCATACTATGCGAAATTAAGGGAGTGGGGTGGCACTATTGTAATTTCCAGGCCTGCCAAGATATGGACATCTGCATTAATGATATTCAATTCCATTTACTGTGCAGACTCCAAAATCTCAAAACCTATTACAATCTCGAACTTAGTGTTAATGTTCAGCTTCCTCGAGAAGAAACATGAAGAAAAGAAACCCTAACAATAAGGAAAGACTATGTCGAAATTGTGAATGTAGCTCGATCTGACTGTCATATATGGCATGAAGCTTGCTATTTTATTGGAAATCTCCTCTAGCATCGATCCTGGATTGAGAATCTTCCATATGAAAGCTCGAGTTCCCTATGTATAATCTGGTGATCACTTTTACTTGACCTTGGCTTGCGACTGTAGTTTCATCTTTGAGCTTTCAAGCTCGGCTTATGATCTAGAGCTATGGAATCAATCCCACAACTCATAAATAGCATTCTTGAGCTATACCTTTGGTCTTCGAGCTGGTAACTTGACTATGTCCTTTTTCTCAGCATTGAAGTTGATGCTTAGCTTCGAGTTCTAGGGTGTAACTCAAGCTTATGGCCTATGTTGAGAAACTCATAGCCTCAAACTGGTATGTAATTATGTGCTTCTTTTTCGTTTGGGCTATGACTGAAACTTTGAGTCTATCTTTCTTTATGGGGGCTATGACTGAAACTTTTATTTTCATTTTCTTCTCGACTTAGAGCTGGAACTGACTATGAGCTTTCCCTTTGTGATTTAGAGTCTAAACCATGAGTCTCCTTCACGGATTGTAACTCAACCTTAAGCAATGAATTCGGGCTATGACTGGTGTTAATCTCTTCTCGGTTGTAACTGTGAATGAATAGCTCACGGGCTGTGAGCATCTTTGAAACATGAAGTTACAGCCTGGTTGTAACTCAGCCTCGAGCCCATCTATTTGGTCATAGCTTAACTGTGCTTCATTCTTGTCATGATCTCGGCTGACTCAAAGCTTGAAATCACTGTGACCTCTCTTGGCTTGACTAGTAAGTTTTGACCACTTTCGACTGGTAGAGTTTGGGCATGAAATTCATTCATTATGACCTTTATTGATATGGGTTTTTGCATCCTTGACAGTGTACCAAGATTTGTGGGTTTCCTTCAGTGAGCTCGGTATAGCCTAAGCTATGATTGAAAGATGAGAAAAATTTCAACTCGGCATAGCTATTACATCTTTCAATCATAGCTTTGAACTCTGTTGAGCTGACTGAAACTTGATGTCGAGCTTGGACAAGGAACACAAGCTATTACTACAAAAAGATGCAGATACGTTTTATTCCACTCTTCATTTGTTTTGCACTCTTGTCGGCAACTTATACATCTTTGTCTTCTTTTCTTATGATATATATGACAATGGCTTGAGTAAGACAAAACCCACTTCGAGCCACTATAAAATGATTTGGTAGTAGAATAAAACCCATCTCCATACACAGCTCGTAAACAATGTTTTACACTGCTGCTTTGGAAAATATATTAAGCACTTACCAGTCCTGCACGGCTGCTTACAGCTTCATTGATGAACAAAAAATATTCATGGCTCGATACATAATCAAATGAACTCGGAAGTTTGATTGTTCTAAAAATATATGTCCATTATTAAAACCATCGAGCTTACAGCATAAAAGCTCTTATTTCTTCATAATATTATTTCATTTTGATCACCAATAAACTAGTCTTTTAATTTTGTCTTTTAACACATCCCAATTGATAGAAGGCCGAAAAGACTTCACTATTTGAATATGTCCTCTTGATGAATTTTTAATATCCATAGGCCCGGCTGTAGATGTCTTGCAGGCTTTGAAAACTTGTAAAAGATTAATGATACTCACAGCTTAATAGATGAATTCATAGATTTCAAGGCCCAGCTCACTGTTGCTTATTAAACTCCACAATTTCAACTATACTAGATACATTTTCTTATTGTTTAATCAGAACCATCATGCTCATGTATCAATACCTTTCATTTGCATGGGCACTTTTATTTTCTCTTTTGATGACACAGTTGCCATTATTGTATTTTGAACACCAATGCACCAATCTTTTAATTTTTGCTTACTGTTAAAAACCAAAAAATATTCACTATTTTCAAAACTTTTAATTCACAGTCACTGTTACACATGAGTCATTTCTTTATGCTTTCAATTATTTTCAAAAGGTACTTTCAGCTCCAAAAATGAATATAAGCTTTTTAAAAGCTCGTTGTTTGAATGTTTTTCATTATCTTAGCCACTATTTAGTGCTCTCTTGATGACACAGTCACCATTGTTGTAATGCACCAGTCATTTTATTTTTCTTCAATACCACTTATGAATAAGAATAGTCATTTTGAATTGAATTTAATACCGAAAACAGAGAACATCTTAAGACTCACTGGCACATATTACCAAGCTTGAACACAATTTTCTTTTTTAATGTTGAATCTGAACTTTAATAAGAAATGCAAAGAAAATGTTTGTTTACTATCCAAGGAGTTCGAGCACAGGCTCGTGACATCCAAAGACATCAGAATTCTATTCAATGAAGTTCGAGCACGAGCTCGTGACATCCACTAAATACAAACTAAAAACACTTTTTTGACTTTAAAGCTTCAATTCTATAGCATTTCTCTTTTTTACCAGCAACAACAAAGATTTTATTGAATTTGTACCTTGAATTCAGAAAAGATGTGCCATACCAATGATTATGTAACTGTATCTTGGCATTTGATCATGAATGTTTTGGAACACTTTTGGCATTTTTCTGTAGCATCTTGAAAAGCATCTTGCTCTACATATTTTCCTCTATGCTTGTAATGTGAAAACCAATCAGCTTGAAACACTGCAAAATGTTTCGTTAAGCTCTTCAAACAACAACATTATAAACTTGTTAGATTAGTGAACATGATAAATAATTCAACTTATGAAAATGTCAAAAATGACACTTGTGAATCAACATTCAGACCATTATGTTCACTAATCTACCAAGGTCCTGCAACTTCTGAAAAAGGTTTTTCAGTTGGAAACACTTAGTCCCTTTCATTCAGATATTCGGTTAATAAAAAGGACAACATACATCAGAATGATCATTAATAGTAAAAGGTTTCATGTTTAGAAAACAAGTCCCTTTAATACTACCTTTCAATTAGTGTGGATGCACATTTCCTTATTGCATTGAATTTACGAGATAGATATGAAGCATTGAAAATTTGATTGTCACTGTATGTTGTTTGTGTTTTATGCATTGCTTAGATCCAACTGGATCTAACACCATTTTCTTTCTCTCATGATGCAGGTGAAAACCCTAAAAATCCTAATGCAGATGAAGACTTGGACCTGAAGATCTAGGACCTGACAAACAACCAGCAACAAACAAACAAAGAGGTATTGCATGGGACCCCTACTCCATACTTTTATCATTTTCTATTCTGCAAATGTACTCTTTTATTGACAAAAAATATGAAATATGAAAAGACACTTGTATACTACATTTAGTTTGAATGCACAATGTAATGATCAGTTATGATTTTGAAATTCGAAATGTGATCAATACTTAGAGTACAATAATGAAATCTGATAATGAATGTAATAATGAAATGTTAATTAATAAATACCTGAAAGGTAGCATTAATTGGACCCCTAAAGATGAAATATTTTCCTATTTATGTTTATTCTGTTGTATGTTGTAATTTTGGACAACAGATACAATTGAAGTTAATCAAACCTTGTATAGATCTATGATTGGAAAGCTACAATATGTTGTCCATAGAAGATTGGATATTGCCCTAGCAATTGGGATTGTTGCAAGATTTTATGAAAATCCTAAAGAGAGTCACATGATGGCAGTGAAAAGGATATTGAGATATCTAAAAGGAATAGAGGGCTATGGGTTGTATTACAAGAAGAATGTTAAGTTTGAGCTAATAGTCTACACTGATGTAGATTGGGCAGGAAATGTGTATGACAGAAAGAGTACAAGTGGTGGTGCATTGTTTCTAGGAAAGAGATTGGTCTCTTGAACAAGCAAGAAACAAAATTGCATTTCCCAATCTACAACAGAAGCTGAATATGTAGCAACGGCAGTGAATTGTTCAAATTTAGTGCAGATCAAGCAATTGTTAAAAGGTATGAAGGAGGAAATCACCGAGTCGGTTGTTATTTTCTGTGATAACACAAGTGCTATTAACATATCAAAAAATCATGTTATGCACACTAAGACTAAGCATATTGCTATCAAGTATCATTACTTGAGAGAGTTAGTTCATTACAAGGAAGTGAGAATGGAATATGTGAATACAAAGGAACAATTAGCAGATATATTCACAAAAGCATTACCTAAAGATGCTCATGAATAGCTTAGAGGTAAATTAGGGGTGATTCCTCTAACTGAGGCAACCTAGAAACATATAGGAGCACTGCATCAAATGTGCTAATTAGAATATCTGACAAATTAATGCAGAAGAGGTCACACTTTAGGAGTTGCCTAGAGTTGTGAGAGGTAAAGCAAAGATGTAAATTAGTCATAAGAAAGTTGACAAAGGGAGTATACAGCATAGAAAACTGACAGGAAGACATATACATGGTAAAGATGCAAGTGATAGATACAAGTTTCTTTGGCATTGTTGTCAAAGAGGGAGAGATACAACATTGAGGGAGAAATTCAATGAACCTAAGGGAGAGATACAGAAAGAGATTCAATGAAAAGACAAAGTAAAATTTATCCAAGAGGGAGTTGGTACTTGGATATGGATCAGAATGAAGCTAAGGATATTAATAAAGATCTGATGCATAGAGATTTTAGATTGTATGGTGAATCATGTGATGTTCATGTGGTGTTGTCATCAATGCCAAAGAGGGAGATTGTTGGAAACTACAATTGAAACAATTGTTATATTGTCATTGATGTCAAACCTTAACTGGTGAGACAGTTTCTATCTAGGAGAGTACCATATCTTTTGATTGATGAAGAGGATTTGAAAAGAGGAGATAACAAGAGGGCCTAAGAAAAGGTTGAGTTATGTGATACTTCAATGGGTACTTGATTAGTTGGCACATTGACAAGGTAATGTGTTGTTTATATTTAACATCGAGTGGAGAAGAAAGACTGGAAACATAGACTTAACCAAGAAAAAGTGAAGAAATCTAGTTTAAGCTAAGTGATGCTAATGTCGACTGAGCACCAGTATATGTCAAGAAAATCTATTATCGACTAACCATTAGTAATTATCGAGTGACTAATAATTACTGAGCAAAGACAGTGTTTGTTGAGAAGGAAATTTTTAGCAATGACCAAGATATTCAGTAATGACCAAGGAGATGAACACAGTATTGACCGAGTGTCAGTAATTTATATTTTGAGAAAGAATTGCGAATCCCAACCAACATAGTTGAATTCTTGGGATATGTAAAACGTGTTGAAAATATTAATGAATAGTATGGAGCATTTAATGCATGGTAAACCATTTTATTATGGATTCAAAGAGAAGTTTGGAGATGTATCTAGAAGGAAAAAGAGGAAAATAAAATGATAGAAGGATTTGATGAATCTGACCTAAACCTAAAATCTACGGAAGAGATTAAGCGACAAAAGATTAATCTACCTGATCGAGGTATAAGGATGACCTAATTGTGAGGTTACAATGAGTGGAAGAGGTTGATTTTATTGATTGATGAATCTAAGAAGAAGGCTAAGGTGAAGTTGTGAAGAGCTAAACAGAGTTGTGGTGATTGTTTGAAGAGAATCCGAGCAGATCAGAGATGGAGATGGAAATGAAGGTCACTCAATAAATCAGCATGTGAGCGAATTGGATCTGTATTTGCAAAGTGATTTGTATTTCAAATTAGAACCTATTGTTACTTTCTAACCATTGTATCAGTCTAAACCCTTTAATCAAGGCAAGACCTAATAGTCATTGTGCAAACCCTTTAATCAAGGTGACATTCTAATGGAATATTTTTAAGCCCTCTAACAAGGCCACTCTCAACAGGGTGATTAAATCTTTTAACAGGGTCACACCTAATAGTGTGTATTGTATACCTTTAATCGGGTTGACTTCTCATAGATCTCACTTGAGAAGAGAGAAAATCAGTAGCATGTTACAAGTGGTTTTTCCCAAATTGGGTTTCCACTATAAATCCTGGTGTTATACTTGTGTGAATGTTTTTTATTATGGAAAACAAGTTTTGAAGGGACTTGAAACCCTTTAGAGGAATAATCAAAGGATAGACAATGACGGCCCACAAGATGGAACATGAAAAAACCAAAACAAGGGTTGCAACAAAACACCTACAACCCAGAACAAACAATACTCGAGCAGAGCTCTGAGAAAAACCCAACCAAAAGAAACCCCAAAAATTTAGGATTTTCCTTTGGCACCCTTCTGATGGGACGGAAGGGTCTTCTCAAAAGATGGCGAAGAACGCTTGGACTGTTTACCTTTAACCTTGGACCACCCATCTTTAACCAAAGCAGTAACATTCTACCATACCAACGAGTCCAAAATATCAGAAGCAGACCCCCCAAAGGGGGCAGATCCCAAAATTAAGGCAATACTCTGAGAACCAGAGAGATGGACAGTCCCAGCAAAAGAGCCAGCAAGAGCAGATCCAGCATCTAACCCTGCAAGAGAGCCAGAAAGAGACCTGGCATCAGCAGAAGGGGGAGCCTCCCCTGATGGAACAGGAAGAATCTGCTCACACACAGTCGAAGGAGGAACACCAGCAACCATAGCAGCACTAGCAGCAAGAAAGGAACTAGTAAGAGGTGAAGGCACAAGGACTTGCCCATCCACCTGTGAGAAGCTCCGAGGTGAGGACTTATCCACCGTATAGTGCTAAGAAGAGACACCCTGAGAAGAAACACCCTGTCACCACGAGGCAGTCCTATTAAATTTATGAAGATCACAAAGACCAAAAAGGTGACCAGTCTTGAAGCATCTCTGGCATCTAAAGGGGAGGCCTTCATAATCCAAATGTTGGATCCAACTTCTACCATTAGGGGTAGAGAGTTTGATCATCGCAAGCAAGCCATTAGAAATATCCAAATCCACTATAATTTGGGCATAAGTGGAGTGAAGCAAGTTAGACGATTTCTCATCCACCAAAATAAAATCCCCAAGAGCATCCCCCACAGTTTCGAGAAGAGAATCAACCCAAAGATGCAGGGGAGATTAGGCAGCTGAACCCAGATGGGCATCTTATTAAAGGATCCAGAGGAAGGGGACAAGTCAGGATGTCAGGGTTTCAGCATCAGCATGAAACGGCCATCCTAGCTGAAATAATTTTCACACAGAATCATTTTTCTATCCACCGCATTTTCAGATTTAGCAACAAATAAACCCTTAGCCATAGGGAATATGTGAACTGTACCAGTGATAAGGGGCTCCCAATGCTTGGGGAATATGTGAACTATACCAATACTTGTGTGAATGTTATTTGATGTGAATGTTGTTGAAAGTTTTATATTCTGCAAGTTTTATATAACTGATATATGCTATAGAGACTGAGTGAATTGCCGATTAGATCTAAGTTAGTTGAAGAGATAGAAAGTTGAATTGGTACATCTAGACCTGAGGATAACTGATTCACCCCCCCTCTCATTTATTCTAAAATCATTCTAACAAATCCTACCAATAAAGTTTCGTGGCAAGATCAAGTTTGGTTTTGAAGATATTGAATTTTCTATTTTTGTGGGGTGGTACAAAACTTTGAACTTAGTTTTGAAGGTCTTGGAGGATCCGAAAGGGGGTCAAACTTTGATCAGAGGGTGCTCTATGGGTGCAAGGATGTAGAGCGCTTCAAGAGGTTTCCAAAATGGGGTTACAATATTCAATTGACTCAATGGTTCACAAGTTATGGCTTTTGGAAGCTGAGCCATCAAGACTCAAGTTTCAACACAAAAGAAAGAGAGAGAAATTACTTAAGGTGGGAAATTGAACTACTAGGCACCAAAATGGGAAAATTCCACTTTCTAGAATATTCTAAGGTGGTTAATTATGCTACTTATTGTTAATAATTTTCACTATACAACTCAAATTTGGCAAATCTATTTTCATTTTTGTTCATTTAAAAAGAAAGGTTACATTCATTTCTTAGTTTTCCTAATCATTGCACTTTGTTACCAAAAAAAGTTCAATTTTATTGTGTAGACATGCTTTTATAAAAGAAAAATTAGTTTTCATTAAAGTACACCAAAAGCAAAAATGGGATAAATACAAATGAAGATGCTCATTCATTTTTGAAAAGAAAATACTTCACAATGTTTCCTTCCTGCTAAAAATGTAATGCACAATTGAACGTCCCTATGAAGTTGATGGATAAAGATTCTCCACTTTTTCCTTATGAAGTTTGATTCTCCTCTTTGTTCTTATAGAGCCAAAATTTCCACTTCATAATTTAAGGACCCAATTTTTCCCTATGGATGAGGAATTCTCACTTGTCCCTATGCACATATAATTTCCACTTATCCCTTTGCACATTGAATTTCCACTTGTCCTTATAGGGGTCAAATTTCCCCTTGGAAGAACAAGCAATATGGATTTGTCCTTATGGGGGTCATTTTTCCACTCCCTCTAAAGGTGCAAAGTAAAGTAAAATTGCATAGGGATTGATTTGTCCCTATGGTGGTCAATTTTCCACCAGCAAGGAGAGGTTGGCTAAAGTATGTAAATAAGCATGGTGGTCAATTTTATACTAAAGAGCATAATCTATTTTGTCCCTATGGACATTGATTCTCCACCAAGGTATTAAGTGCAAGAGATCAAGAGAAAAATGAATATGAAAAATCCTTATGGGAGTCAATTTTCCACTTGAGGCAATTTTTAGTCCCACGTGTATGGTGGAGTTGCAAAATAGAGACAAAGCTACAATAAATTGCCATCCACATGGTGATGAAGTACAAGTCAAAAGGTGCAACTTGACTAAAAGTAGATTGAAGAGAATTAGATAAGATAATTTAGAATTGGCCTTGGGAGTTCAAGAAGTGGCATCCCTTTAGGGATAGGTATAAATAAAGACCTATGTGATCCCCCTCAATCTTAATGAGTATAATAATTCGATAAACACAAAAGACTTGTAGTTGCATGCAAACTTGAAGGTTGAAATCAAGTATCAAAATGCCTAAGCAATTATGATAGATCAAACTAAAGAAGAGAGTGAACTTCAAAAAAGAAAAGAAAAAAATTTAAAAATCAAATTTAATCATCCTGTTGTTGGCCTAACTATGATACCCCCAATTTAAAATTTTAAAATCAAGCCCTTATCTCATTAATAATGATCAAAGGTGAAATTTTCATACTTATCCCAATCTCCCTCAATGATCTTTCTCACTATAATTTTGTAAAGATGGAATTTCATAAGAGGCGGCATTTGGAGGAATTGTTGAACCAGGGTTCGGAGAGTTCAAATGGTTCAACAGGTTCACAGGTTCTACAGGTTCGAGTAGTTCAGAGGTTAAATAATTTGAAAATTCTCTAAAATGATCATGTCTTTGTGGAAATAACCCGTTGATGCTTAATAGTTTAAAAAGTTTGTCCCTCTTGAATTCCTTGAGGAGGTTATAAAGAATAGATTTAATAATCTTTTATTGTTGTTACACTTATTGATCTAGAAAATATTGCTTTGTCTCACTTCATGCACTATACTTATGAAAGTGGTGAAGCTACAGGGATTTGAAGATTTAGTGATATTTCACCTATAATAATACACTTCATAAGCTAATCAAAAATCTGCAAAGGGTGAAGATTTTGATAACAAAAGGTGTCATTTGATTTTACTAAAGCTACATGCCAATAAGTTTGATTGTAATTACAGAGCCACGACATCAAATGAAAAGTTGGTAAGGATATGCGATGAGCAGCATGATTACAAAGTCAAGTTTGAGTTTCCCCTGAATATCTAACCAAGTGAACATGTCAGGCCAAGCTTCATTTTCAACTTCGAGAAATGTACCAACCCAAATGTCATAATAAACAGGGATAGTTATGCGGCGGTCTGTAAAGAGTATATATGTTTTCCTGTAGAACCGAAAGTTGGAACACACCAAAACCATGGATTCAATAATCTACAGGCCCTCAAATCATGTGGAATCTCTAAAGTCCAGGTATTGTCAGATGGACATTAGCAGTAGTTGCCAATGATCAAAAGTTTTTGTTAGATCAAATGGTATCGTTGATGCACACCCGATCCATCAAGATGAAAAGCCAGTGAAAACATATGTAGTGGTTTTAACACTCTTCAACAAACCACGCAAAGTTAATAATTTGTGGTCAAAGTAAGCTTCAATGTCATTGTAAATGTCTCTTCGTAAAATTGCTAATAATGATCGGGCCTTTCCCAAATTCTCAAACTAAAAACACATGGTTTTAAATTTGTAATATCTCCTGACCTGCCGATAATGTGTATATGCTCGGGCAGATGGCATAGTTCTAAACTTCTAAACACTACCCATCACAAGACATAATGTCCAATGCAATCATTTGGAGCACCATCGAAAGTGTGTGGTCTCGGTTCAGGCATATGTATTGTAGTTTGTTGAAATCTCTGTGAAATAGAATGCGCCGAAAGGCAGCATAATTGTAGCCTTGCGTACCTTAAGAAACTCCAATTACATTGATTTCCTCGGTTACAGCTAGTCAATAGAGGAACTCGATAAGAATATGCAACTTTAAATTATACACCTCTTCAAAGATTGGAGGCACTTAACATAAGATGTTTTGGCTTGAGCATGTACGTATTTAACATTATCAGAGATACAAAGCTCAGACAAAGTTTCCATTCAATGTGTTTGGTACAATGACAATGGCCCAAGATGAATTTGATAACGATTCGGCGTCAAGTATAATATTTTGGCTTCTCAAAGAAAGTGAACTTACACCTAGAGGTGCAAATATCTTAGATGGAAAGTATGCAGTCTATGGATATGTGACTGAGATTCAAGGTTAAAATATATTTGTTAATTTGGCTGGGACACCGATCAGTACTAGAGGGTCTCCTAAGATCAAAGCATCCAGGGAGCATATAACAAAGTTGTTGGCATTGTCATCATGCATGTTGATGATCTTAGAAATTTTGGGCCACTCTGGCTCCACTAAACGGAGAAAGTTAGAGCTAATAGGAAACATTGGATGCTTATATTATTGGAGATATTTATGGACAAGGTTGGATTAGTAAATGTATGGGTTCACCTTCAGCACAACTGAGATAAACTTAAGACATCATACATGTGATCATATTGATATCAAATCTACAAATTCATTATCGCCCTCAACTACTTCTAATGCAAAATTATTGTTAGAAGACAAGTACTAAAAAGTTGTAATTTATGTAAGTTAGCTATTTTTATGGTGAACTGAAACATGGATGTAAGTATATAATGGGATTATCTGCATCTTTAGTTGGAGATGTAAAATTCGGGGAATCATCTACTTGGTATAGGAGCCTTCTTAAAAGAGATGTTGAAAGCATTACTATCAGATCTGGATACTTCTGAAGGAATTGGTCTTGAATATATTATTACATATGGATTGGGTTATCAACCCCTCTACGTGGCCCATCAAAAATGGGGTGGAAAGTTTCAAGATGCTATGGTAATACTGATAGATGATTTTCCAACTAGTAGGGAGGCCTGCCAGCAACTTTGTCAATGCCTTCGAATTCTTGCTCAGTCTATCCAATTCCCAGTCATTGTGTTCATATCTGATTTCTCTGAAGTCGATGACATTCTACTTGGAATGATTTTGAGACTTCAAGACAATTTATATCTACAAATGGATCCTGGGTGCACTTAAGTGATATAGATGCCACTAATTCAGAAAGAGAAAATATACACATGAAAAGTCACGATTTTATTATAAAGCCCCCTATTATAATATTTTGATCCAATAATGAATTGGCACTATCATTTTTGCTTACAGGAAATCATAAAGTGCCAAATGTTAATTTTGTAATGATTCTTTAAAAAATAACATTTTGTAATGATTCTTTGAAAAAAGACTTTCAAGAAACAGTTATGAAAACCAAAAGGGGTCTTGAAAGGGAAAAAGAAGAGTCTTTTAAAATGAGAGATTTTCAAAGGAAGGGGGTTCTTCTTTTTTGGACAGAGGGCTCAGGCTAAAAGAAGAGATTTTTTCTCTAATTTTTAGTATTGTATGGAGAGGGCAGATTTTCTTTTCAATGCAGTTGTAATGTACAAAAATAGGGGTCTGTGAACTTATATTTGATGAAGGAATGAAGAAAGCATTTATGAGTCTTTGAATTCATTATTGTTTTCTTTGGATTATAGTGAGTTGTGTTTCATTGTGATTATTTTCAGTATCATTTTTGTCATATCAAGTTGTGTGTTTAATTCTGAAACTTAGATTTCAAATTAAGTCATCTATTGGAAAGGGTGTGTACTCTTCATCTCTTTAGCTATCATTTGTGAGTGTTAGGGAGGTGAACATTATCTCATTTTTCTTGCATTCATCTTATTCTAAATTTAAATCTTTTGCATCTACTTCCATGGCTATGGATAGGTGTTAATTTGCCTTAATTGCTTTCCGGTGAAAAGCATATCACTATTTTATTCATTGCAAATCTTATTAAGAGGGAGTTGTACCTCTCAATTTAGAGAAAGGTTGTCAACACCATGATAACCTCTCCAACTGTTAGTGTTATTTGTTCTTTTCGAGCATCCTAAGTCATTGCATGTGTTTATCTTTGAAGGACAAATCTGTCTACTAACACCTGCTAAGGCTACGATTTTGAAAGGGCCTGGAGTAAAAAAATCAAAATGCAGGTCAATCAAATGTGGATCAAGACAGAGAATGGATACAAGAGGATCTTATTCATATTGAAGCAAGTTTTGGGAGACAAAAAAAAGATGATTACTTCCATATCTAGTCATTACAAAGAAAATTTGGAGGAAATTAGAGATAAATCATACTTACTTGAGGTCAAACAAGAGCATAGCGGATTAATATAAGGCAAAATATGCAAGTGTGAGATGTGTTTGGACTTTGGAGTATGAGCACTCCTAACCTTTTATTTATATCTTCAAGCAAGTTACAACCAAGACAAGTCAACCATAAGAAGAAATCAATTTGCAAATTCAAAAACAAATAATACAAGTCGGCCTTTAGAAGAAAATAACTAAATTGCAATCCAAATACACTCTTTAATCAAGTTAGCCACATAGAAGGACATGTCTTTTGGTTGAAACGCCTATAAGGAAGGATGAAACTTCCCTTGGAAATTAAAATCAAGTGCCTTTAATGGATGTTCGATCATACTGAAAGTGTAACCAAACACTTAGAGTCTATCCATCCCTGAGATGGAGTTAAATGAAATGCAAGTAAAATTAAGCATAAACCAAGTCATCCTTAATGCAACGGCAAATGATTCCAACAGGTGCATTCCATCATTTCAAATCGTCGAAGGCAATTCGAGATACATTTTCAAGAGTAGAAAAGACTTGTTAAACCTGCAAAAATCAAAGAGAAATTAAAGTTGCAACGCCTTATTGGCATTTGAGAAGACTTGGCTTGTTGAAGTCAGGACAATCAGGTTTTAGGAGATAAGTATGTCCCATCATGCAAGCTAAAAGAGCTCGAGCTACTCTAGACTCAATTTGTTTGCAATCAGATCATCAAACTTAGATCAAAAATTATATTTTATAAATCACTAATAAATTTTCAACAGGGCTTTGGCTGAATTGGTAAGGGGAAGAGATCTAATTCTTAACATAGCTCAAGAATCCCTATCCAATTCCAAGCTCCAATTCAAGATCTAACATTTTTTGTCATGGGGATTTTTTAAGTTCATTTATATTCCTTTTAGTTTCATGACTTTGATTTCAAATATTTTCTTTCTTTTTTAGTTTTAATGTAGGGATCAAAGTGAAGCAAGAGTGGGGAATGAAGGAAGTTGAAAGTGAAAGATGGAAGTGGAGATGCAAAGTGCAAAGGCCCAAGACTTCAACAATACAAGTACAATGTGATGATGATCAAACAAGTGCACCAAGGGATCTATATGCAAGGATGATTCCAACACTAAGGATAGCATAAGAGCATGAACAAAGCATGTGCAAGCCATTCATCAAGTTAGCAAGGTGGTTTGAAATTGGAAATACAAAGGATTCGGCTACTACAAAGTCAAGACATCCAACAAAAAGAATTCTAAGACTAGTGAAAATTTCCTAAGGATGAGGAAGTGGAGTTAAAACAAATATTGCAAGACAAGTGTGATGAGATGGCATTCATTCATCATCATTCAATCAAATTCTTCCAAGTGGACATGCGGTGTAATGTTCTCGAGGCCTGCGAATCTTCTTGCGTTTGAAATATATTGTTTACTATTCGTACGAAAAGTAATGCATAGCAAGGTGGTGACCGTACGATGGTTGGTCCTAAACCGTACAATATGCTGGAGTGGAAATATGATAGACAAAAGTAGCGTACAGTAAAAATGAAGTGTCATACGGGACGTGCACGACAAACATTCAAGCCGTACGATGGTGTTGATGTTTGGGTCATACGACTGGGAGTGGAGGTCGTACGGTATTCTTGTTTAGACCATACGGTGTTGTTATTGTATGGTGTTGTGGTTGGGTCGTACGGTGTTGTTGTTGGGCCGTACGGCGTCTAGTTCTTAGACCGTACGGTGGGAGAGGAGGTCATATGGTGCTCGTAAGTATGTGTTTGTGCATTTTGTTTCCTTCAGGGTGTTGAATTGAACTACTCCGTAAATAAATCTTGTGCCCAAAACAATTCTAGAATAGGTACTTGCAACAAGAAGTAATAATATAATTATTATATAGCGCTCCAGTTCTCAAAACGCCAATGATGCCAGAAGTAATTCAGATTCAACAATAATATTGCTACAAACACTAGAACAATGAATGCCAAGTATCCACAATACCACAAGTTGTATTAATGCCAAAGATGTATACAAAGATGGTGTTTCAGAGTTGCCAGATCCAAAACAAACAAAGCAAACAGTTTTGGTGCACAGTCAAATATCGGAGTGATATTCCCGATGGCAGACTCAGGTGGTTGTGAACCACCGAAACTGCAATAAATCAAATAGGGAGGATCTTTCACCTCCAAAATGGCAGCTAGCAAAATCCCAACAGGAATTTGCAAATACAAATAAAATATCAAATCTAAACATATAAAATCCAACCTACCCTCTGAACATAAATACTCGTCGGGAAAACTCCCGACAGTGCACAAAAGAGCCAACGGCGACAACTACACCTACGCCAAAAAATAAAAATGGGCCTGAGATAAACTAAATTGATCGGGACCCAAATACAATAATTTTATTAAAAATGGGGACATTACAAATCCTCACAGCTCAAAGATTGCTTGCCGTCAAGAAATCCATCATCAATACTCCAAGATTCCAAACTAGACGCCGGCACTGATAATTGTATTCACTGGAACCCTCAAGCTACAACAAGACCACACGCATGCGCCTAGAAGTAAGTGAAAAAAGTAACTCTCCATCAAGCTTCTGCTGCTCCACTATAATATAATTGTTGTCATGCCCAGAGTCACCAGGCTCCCAACAACGCCAATCCATGAAATCTTTCACAGCCTCATGTTCAACAATCTCTTTCAGTATGGCCACAGACACAGGCATTGATGCTCATACTATTGTGATGTTCCGAAGGCGATCTCTACCCAAAGGTAATTTTGTGAGACATCTGGAAAGCAATCTAGACCTAAAGGGAATCTCAATCCGAAGGCAATCTCGGCCCGAAGGAATCTCAACCCGAAGGCAATCTCGGCCCAAAGGGAATCTCGACCTGAAGGCAATCTTGACCTGAAGGGAATCTCAACCTGAAAGCAATCTCCACCCAAAGGGGATCTCGACCCGAAAGCAATCTCCACCCGAAGGGAATCTCGACCCGAAGGCAATCTCGGCCTGAAGGGGATCTCGACCCGGAGGCAATCTTGTCCCAAAGGGGACCTCGACCCGAAGGCAATCTCGACCCGAAGGGAATCTCGATCCGAAAACAATCTCTTCCCGAAGGGGATCTCGACCTAAAAGCAATCTCGGCCTGAAGGGAATCTCAATCCGAAGGCAATCTCATCCCAAAGGGGATCTTGACCCGAAAGCACTCTTGGCCTAAAGGGAATCTTGATCTGAAGGCAATCTCGGTCTGAAGGGGGTCTCGACCCAAAGGCAATCTCAGCCCGAAAGGAATCTTGATCTGAAGGCAATCTCTACTCGTAAGGGATCTCGACCTGAAGGCAATCTCGGCCTGAAGGGTACCTCGACCCAAAGGCAATCTCGGCCCTAAGGGAATCTCGATCTGAAGACAATCTATGCCCGAAGGCAATCTCGGTCCAAAGGGAAACCCGATCTGAAGGCAATCTCAACCCAAAGGGGATCTCGACCCGAAGGCAATCTAGGCCCGAAGGGAATCTTGATCCAAAGGCAATCTTGACCCGAAGGGAATCTTGACCTGAAGGGAATCTCGACCTGAAAGTAATCTCGGCTCGAAGGGGATCCCGATCTGAAAGCAATCTCAGCCTGAAGGGAATCTCGACCCGAAGGCAATCTCGACCCAAAGGGAATCTCGATCTGAAGAAAATCTCTGCTCTAAGGGGATCTTGGTCCGAAGGAAATCTCGGCCCGAAGGGGACCTTGACCTGAAGACTGTTAGGAATAGCAGTCCACAATACAACTAAGAGGGGGGTAAATCAGTTGTATGACAGATTATTAAACTTTAAAATTTAAGTAGCAGCAATATCAGATCCAATGAACACAATGAATGCCAACACAATAACAAAATATTTTGGTGTTGAGGAAACCCTGTTAAAGGTAAAAACCCTAGTGGGAATTAGTACCCACAAATGATGTAATGAGAGTATAGTTATCCTTGTTAGAAGATATAGCCCTATTAGGAGCTTATTGAAACATTACAGTACATATTCCTTGTTAGAGGACAAACCCTATTAGGAGTCAAGAAGAAAAGGGAGGGCTCACTGCCCAAACAAGGTTAAGTTCACCTTCAAAACTCACTGTTCGCAACACAAGTGTATATGAAGAAATACACAATCTTTTTAAACTGTTTGGTAGCAACTGTCTTTGCTTGATCAATTCCAATGAAGTCCACCAACAAACCTCTACTCTACATACAACAGACACAAGCTCGCAACTTTCACAACCTCTTTATATCATCTTCTTCTCATCTATATCTTTTCCAAAGAAAAGACCTTTCATTTATACCTTATTACAATTCTCATGATAGGTCGGCCCATAAGGTTTTCCTAATTACAAACAATTACATAAACCCTTGCTAAGATACACATGGTATCTAGAACAAGTATACAATGATTACATTACAACAATTCAGGACCAACATCCTTAATTCAAGTTCGTCATCCATCATACACGCTACATCTCTGTAGTTAGCTTCCAAATAGATCACCTTCCAGAACACACGCCACAACCAATGTGATCTTGCCTTCCGTACCTTGCGCAGTTCATAGAACATTCTTCAATACTATGTCTTTCATCTCTGAAGTTCACATGCACTGATTCCATATCGCCTATAAGCTATACACAAAACACAAAGACTAACTCTGTCATTTCTCACTGTCACAGTCAGTGACCAGTCTTCACCAAAACATCTTTAACTCATCCAATATGAAACATTACATGACGCAATCTTGGATATAAGATCACAACACCCTCCTAAACTCTCATCTATCTTCGCAGCATCTGAAACATCTGTACAGTGCTCGTACACTGTGATAACCAATCTGATCTCCTCATAGAAACATATGTTGACATCAGTGACAAAACACAAATGACAACAGTATGAGTACTCATTCAGTAATGTAGTGACTAAACATATTAAATGTCTCAATCACCTCCCCATGCATTAGCAATATCCAACAATCTCCCCCTTTGGCATTGATGTTAACATATGGGAAAATCCATCATCCCAAAGTTATATCAATCCAAAGTTCTACAACTAGACAATCTCCCCATACAGTAGGGATTTTCTCATAGCAACACTCCCCCTTTGATAACAATGGAAAAGGGTGACATGAGCCATCAACTGCTTTCCAACATCTTTCTTCCACTATCACTCCCCCTGAGGAGTAGATCCCTACATCTAGTCCAGATTATGATAAGGCTTTGAAAACCTCTGGACTGATGCATCTCTGCATCATTTAATTCTGACTAGGAGGGGCCTGAACCCCCAGCATACCTATAAGATATTCAAAGGCATCTTTTGGCAGTGGCTTTGTGAAGATGTCTACAATCTGCTCTTTTGTACTGATATATTCTAATTTAATTTCCTTTTCTACCACCTTGTCTCTCAAGAAGTGATACTTGATAGAAATATGTTTAGTTTTAGAGTGCATTACCGGATTCTTTGACATATTCATTATCCTGGTGTTATCACAATGGATAACCACGGGCTCATCAAAAGTTATTCCAATATCTGTCATCATTTGTTTCATCCAAACAATTTGAGTGCAATTTATGGCAACAACAACATACTCTGATTCAGTAGTAGATTGTGATATACAATCTTGTTTCTTACTTAGCCAAGAAACCAACTTTTTCCCAAGGAAAAATGCACCACCACTAGTATTTTTTTTGTCATCAATATTTCCTGCCCAATCAGCATCAGTATAAACATGAAGTTCAAAGCTATCATTTATGTCATACCATAAGCCATAGTCTATGGTTCCTTTCATATATCTCAATATCCTTTTTACAGCAGCTAGGTGTGTTTCTTTGGGTTCTGCCTGATATCTAGCCACAATTCCAACAGCATTAGCAATATCTGGTCTAGTGTGGGTCAGATATTGTAATCCTCCAACCATTGATCTATACAAGGTCTGAAAAACACACTTTGATTCATCATCAATTGTTAGCTTATTACTAGTCACCATGGGTGTTCCTACTGGTTTACAGTCTTCCATTCCAAACTTCTTTAGCATTTCTTTGAGATATTTAGTCTGAGAAATAAATATACCATTCTCATTCTGATTTATTTGTAATCTAAGAAGGAATTTCATTTCACCTATCATGGACATCTCAAATTCACTTTCTATTTCTTTAGAAAATTTCTTACATAGATCATCATTACCTCCAAAGATAATATCATCAACAAAGACTTATATTATCAAGATTTCATCTTCACTAGTTCTTAAATACAAATTACTGTCTGCATTACCTTTTCTAAATCCAAGCTGAAGTAGATACTTGTCTAACCTTACATACCAAGCCCTTGGAGCTTGTTTCAGCCCATACAAAGCTTTCTTCAACTTGCACACCATGTCTCTATCTTCGCATAGAGGAAATCCATCAGGTTGTTCTATATATACTTTTTCAAGATCCTCATTCAGAAATGCAGATTTCACATCCATTTGATACACCTTGAAGTTCTTATGTGCAGCATAAGCCAAGAGCAATCTTACTGTCTCTATTCTAGCAACAGAAGCAAATGTTTCTTCAAAGTCTATGCCTTATTGCTGTGAGTATCCTTTATATACTAGTCTTGCTTTGTTTCTTACAACAGTTCCTTCTTCATTCATTTTGTTCCTATTACATTTTTTATTTTTAGGTCTAGGAACCAATTCCCAAGTATTATTCTTCTTTATTTGATCTAACTCTTCCTTCATAGCATTCAACCAAGATTCATCTCTACATGCTTCATCTATAGTTTTTGGTTCAACTTGAGAAATCAAACAAATTTCTTCTCTAACCTTTGATCTAGTTAATACTCCTTGATTTGTATTGCCAATAATTTGATTTTCAGGATGGTTATTCTTTACATACCTCGGTGTTTTAGGAACCTCAGTAGCTTCACTTGTGACAACATCACAAGCCTCTTTTTCACTTTCTGCATCAACAAGTTCTTCTCCTTCTGCAACAACAATAGCTTCTTTGATCTTTGAAATCTAATTACTGTCATACATTCTTTCTTGTATCGGAAAATTTTCATCTATTCTTACATTGTTACTTTCAATCATCTTCCTCAATCTCAGATTGAAACATTTGTAAGCCTTGTTCGTAACGGAGTAACCAAGAAAAATTCCTTCATCACTTCTAGCATCAAACTTTTCTATCTCATCATCTCTCTTGATATAACACTTACTACCAAATATTCTAAAATATTTTACAGTAGGAGTATGATCGAACCATAATTCATAAGGAGTCTTACTTGTACCTTCTCTGATTTGAATTGTGTTTAATGTATACACTGTTGTTCCAACGTCTCTCCAATGTACATGAGATACTTTTCTTTCAATCATCATTGTCCTAGCAACATCTAGTATAGTCATGTTCCTTCGCTCTGCTATCTCATTCTGTTGTGGAGTCCTAGGAGCATATGTCTGTCCCTTTATTCCATGCTCTTCGCAGTATGAATTGAATAAGTCTAAAGTAAACTCTCCACCTTTGTCTAACCTTAGACACTTAATCTTTAAACCTGATTCATTATCTACTTTTGCTTTGACCAACTTGAATTTATCAAATGCTTCTGATTTTTCCTTTAAATAAGTAACCCACATCATTCTAGAAAATTCGTCAACAAAGAGTATGAAATACCTTTCACCATAGTATGATTTTGTCTTTGTAGGTCCACATAGGTCTGTGTGTATCAGTTCCAACTTTTCTCTTGATATATATGCTTTGCTTTTGTAACTGCTTCTAGTTTGTTTTCCCACGACACACTCTCTACAAACAATGTTAGATGGTTTCACAATCTTCGGTGAATCTCTTACTGCATTAGTCATACTTGCATTTACAATGTTATCAAAATTAACATGACAAAATCTCCTATGCCATAACCAACTGTCATCAACCTTCGCAACAAAACAAGAGGCTCCATATGTATTTAATTCAAATACATTACCTCTGGATTTAGTACCAGTTGCAATCAGCATACCTGCCTTACTTCTAATAAAACATTTTACCATTAACAAAACTTAGTTGAAACTCTTTATACATCAAATGTCCAACACTCAACAAGTTATGTTTCAATCCTTCAACAAGCAGTACATTATCTGTATTAGTCTTCCCATCTAGAGTAATAGATCCTACTCCTATGATAGATTTAGGAAGATTGTCCCCAAACCTCACAACACCACCATCATACTTTACTAATTTAACAAACTTGTTTTTATCTCCAGTCATATGATAAGAACAACCACTATCTATTATCCATTCAGTTTTCTTGTCAACATGAGATACTAAAGCTTTTTCCTCATGTACTAGCTCATCTCTAATAGCAACAAATCCGATCTCTTCATAATCTAAATCATCATCATCAGAAATGCCTTCACTAGCATAATAACATTTTGTCTCTTTTAATCTTGTCAAAATTAGGTTTGTACTTAGGAACTCTTGTAGGACATCTAGATGCAAAATGACCTACCTTATTGCATGAAAAATATTTCAAGGGTAACTTGCCTTCAAATTTTCCCTTACCTATTTTTTCTCTTCTAGCAATCAGGGCAACAAGTTCATCCATCTTTCTTTCTTCTGCCATTATTTGTTCTCATTCCTCAGCATACTCACCAAGCTCTTCTTTTAGGTCTTCTTTGTTGGTGCTCGGAAGTGCAGACAATTTCTTCTGTGCGGATGCCTTAAATGCAGATTCAACTTTAGGTGCAGCCTCTCCTAATTATGCAACTTCAAAAGTAGTTAGCTTTCCAATCAACATCTCTCTGCTAAAGTTCGGAGTCAAAGGTATAGTCTCTTGAATAGACATAGACTTGAACTTGTAAGAAGGTGTTAATCATCTAAGGATTTTCGCAATAACTTCTTCTTCATCATAAGTGCCTCCACAATTTCTGATTCCAACTACAGCTTCTATAACCCTTTGAACATAAGCCCTAATGCTTTCATCCTCATTCATTTGTAGTTTCTCTATCTTTGTCTTCTAATTTTGTAACTTCGCTTGTTTGGTATACGTGTCTCCCTCATATAGTTCTTCTAATCTTTCCCAAATCAGGTATGCCGAATCCAAGTCCTTGACTTTAGTAAACTCTCCTTCAAAGAGTGTGTTGATCAGTGCTTCTTTTGCAATCATGTTAAGTGAAAATATCTTCTTTTCATCCTTAGTAGCTATTATCAATTCATCTTCGGTCTTTATAGCTACCTTGTTCCTTGTAATCAACCAATAGTCAATCCCCAAACAAAATAGGTGAGTTCACATTTTGTTCTTCCAAATGTCAAAGTTTTCAAGATCAAATTTCGGACTATCCTTCCTATGGTATGCCATCTCCAAAATCACCTCAAGTTGTTAAGCTTTCTCTCTAAGGACCACTTGCTCTGATACCAATTGTTAGGAATAATAGTCCACAATACAAGTAAGAGGGGGGTGAATCATTTGTATGACAGATTATTAAACTTTAAACTTTAAGTAGCAGCAATATCAGATCCAATGAACATAATGAATGCCAACACAATAACATAATATTTTGGTGTCGGGAAAACCTTGTTAAAGGTAAAAACCCCGATGGGAACTAGCACCCACAAATGATGTACTAAGAGTATAGTTATCCTTGTTAGAAGATATAGCCCTGTTAGGAGCTTATTGAAACATTACAGTACATAGTCCTTGTTAGAGGACAGACCATGTTAGGAGTCAAGAAGAAGAGGGAGGGCTCACTGCCCAAGGCTCACAACCCAAAGAAGGTTAAGTCCACCTTCAGAACTCACTGTTCACAACACAAGTGTATATGAAGAAATACACAATCTTTTTGAATTGTTCGGCAGCAACTTTCTTTGCTTGATTAGTTTCAATGAAGTCCACCAACAAACCTCTGCTCTACATATAACAAACATAAGCTCGCGGCTTTCACAACCTCTCTATATCATCTTCTTCTCATCTATATATTTTCCAAAGAAAAGACCTTTCATTTATACCTTATTACAATTCTCATGAACAGGTCGGCCCATAAGGATTTCCTAATTACAAACATTTACATAAACCCTTTCTAAGATACACATGGTATCTAGAACAAGTATACAATGATTACATTACAACAATTAAGGACCGACATCCTTAATTCAAGTTTGTCATCCATCATACACGCTACATCTCTATAGTCGGCTTCCAAATAGATCACCTTCCACAACACACACCACAGTTGACGTCATCCTGCCTTCCGTACCTTGGGCAGTTCATAGAACATTCTTCAATACTCTGTCTTTCATCTCTGAAGTTCGCATGCACTAATTCCATATCTCTTATAAGCTATACACAAAACATAGAGACTAACTCTGTCATTTCTCACTGTCACAGTCAGTGACCAGTCTTCACCAAAACATTTGTAACTCATCCAATATGAAACATTACATGATGCGATCTTGGATGTAAGATCACAACACCCTCTTGAACTCTCATCTGTATTTGCAGCATCTGAAACATCTGTATAGTGTTCGTACACTGTGATAACCAGACTGATCTCCTCACATAAACATATGTTGACATCAGTGACAAAACACAAATGACAATAGTATGAGTGCCCATTCAGTAACGTAGTGATTAAATATATTAAATATCTCAATCACCTCCCCATGCATTAGCAATATCCAACAAAGAAAATCTCGGCTCGAAGGGAATCTCGATCCGAAGACAATCTTTGCCCGAAGGGGATCTCAACCCGAAGGCAATCTTGGCCCGAAGGGGATCTCGATCCAAAAGAAATCTTAGCCCGAAGGGGATCTCGACCTAAAGGCAATCTCGGCTCGAAGGGAATCTCGATCTGGAGGCAAACTCAACCCGAAGGTAATCTCGACCCAAAGGGAATCTCGGCCCGAAGGAAATCTCGATCTAAAAGTAATCTCGGCCCGAATGGAATCTTGACCTGAAGGAAATCTCGGTCTGAAGGGGATCTCAACCAAGCCTCGGCGACGTACAGAGCCTTGGCAAAAGACAGAGCCTCGGCGACAAACAAAGCGTCGGCAACAGACAAAGCCTCGACGGAAAATAGAGTCTCGATGACAGACACAACCTCGGTGGCAGACACAGCCTCGGCGGCAAACACAGTCTCGGTGACGGATAGAGCCTCGGCGACAAACACAGTCTCAACGACGGACACAGCCTTGGCGACGAACATAGTTTGTTGCACTTAAGGAAGGGCTCCATACTCAACAAACTGAAGGCCTGGCTCATGAAATGGAGTAGTGACAGAGCTTATGTCATCTTGATCTGTCCAGGTTGTCTTGGCAAGATCCATGCAAACAACTTCTTCATTTTTTAGGAGTTCTACACATGTAGGTGTAATGACAAGATTTAGCAGATCCTCTTGGAGAAGCCCTATAATCATGCCTTCACCCTCGTGTAATGCATCACCATTATCATCGTCATCTACTTTCTCCCCCTTGTGCAAATGAGATATTAATTTTTCTTCACAATGCTTGAATACATTACTGACCAATTTACACACTTCCATAGATGGGACACATTCTAGATTACGAACATCCCACAACATAGATATGATAGGTCGGGATATTTCATCCATCTCTTCAATGCACGAAATCATAAGGCTCTCCATAGCACCCGAAACTTTAGTATCATGACACTCTTTGATTGTGACCAAGAAGTGATGAAACATATCATGGATCAAGTCTTGCAACTCTAGATCTAAGAGGATGTTACTTACTTTGACATTTGCACAATTCTCCAATATTGTAGATCTCCTGCCAAAAGGGTCACCACTGAAGCCATCACGACTCTAAAAGTTGTCAACGATCAAATGCAATATGTCTATCATGGTGTTGTCATCATACGGTTCTCTAGGAGCCCAAATTCTCAAAATCTCATTGAGGCATGTTGTAGCTACCAACTTCATTTCCTTGTCATGGTGTCTCAAAAGTCTATGTTGACTAAAGGCATCCTTAATTGGAGAGAGGATCCTTTGCATAAATCTTGAAGGTAATTGGTCAACCTTACACAAACATACTTCCAATATATCTAGTATGGTGGTTAGTCCTGAACCGTACGATATGTTGGAGTGGAAGTATGACAGACAGAAGCAGCGTATAGTAAAAATGAAATGTCGTACGGGAGGCACACGAAAAACCTTCAAGTCATATGATGGAAGAGGGCGTACTATGGTGTTGATGTTTGGGTCGTATGATTGGGAGTGGAGGCCATACAGTGTTGTTGTTTAGACCGTACAGTGTTGTTTAGATCGTACGGTTTTGTTGATGTGCAGTGTTGTGGTTGGGTCGTACGGTGTTGTTGTTGGGTCGTACGGGGTCTGTTTCTTAGACCATAATGTGGGAGAGGAGGTTGTACGGTCCTCATAAGTATGTATTTGTGTAGTTCGTTTCCTTCAGGGTGTTGAATTGAACTACTATGTAAATAAATCTCGTGCCCAGCACAATTCTGGAACAAGTACTTGCAACAAGAAGTAATAATATAATTATTATATAGCGCTCCAGTTGCCAAAATGCCAATGACACTAGAAGTAATTCAGATTCAACATAATATTGCTATAGACACCAGAACAATGAATGCCAAGTATCCACAATACCACAAGTTGTATTAATGCCAAAGAT
Organism: Chamaecyparis obtusa; assembly: GCA_027943335.1. Classification (NCBI taxonomy): domain Eukaryota; kingdom Viridiplantae; phylum Streptophyta; class Pinopsida; order Cupressales; family Cupressaceae; genus Chamaecyparis; species Chamaecyparis obtusa. The sequence goes on from BSBK01005181.1 coordinate 238,334, forward strand.
GTATACAAAGATGGTGTTTCAAAGTTGCCAGATCTGAAACAAACAAAGCACAATAGTTTTGGTGCACAGTGAAATATCTGAGTGATATTCCCGACGACAGACTAGGGTGGTTGTGAACCACCGAAACTGCAATTAACCAAATAGGGAGGATCTTTCACCTCCGAAATGGCAACCAACCGAATCCCAATAGGAATTCGCAAATACAAATAAAATATCAAATCTTAACATATAAAATCCAACCTACACACCGAGCATAAATACCCGTCGGGAAAACTCCTGAGAGTGTACAAAAGAGCCGACGGCAAAAACTACACCTATGCTAACAAATAAAAATGGGCCCGAGATAAACTAAATCAATCAGGACCCAAATACAATAATTTTATTGAAAATGGGGACATTACAAATCTTCGCCGCCCAAAGATTGCTTGCCCTCAAGCAATCCATCATCAATACTCTAGGATTCCAAACTAGGCGTGAACACTGATAACTGTATCCACTGGAACCCTCAAGCCGCAACAAGACCACGTGCATGCGCGTGGAAGTAAGTGAGAAAAGTAACTCTCCATCAAGCTTTCGTTGCTCCACTATGACATAATTGTTGTCATGCCCAAAGTCACCAAGATCCCAACAACACCAATCCATGAAATTTTTCACAACCTCATGTTCAACAATCTCTTTCAGTATGGCCACAGACACAGACGTTGACGCTAATACTACTATGTTCCAAAGGCGATTTCTACCCTAAGGTAATTTTATGAGACATCCAGAAGGCAATCTCAGCTCGAAGGGAATCTCGATCCAAATGCAATCTCGGCCTGAAGGGGATCTCGACCTGAAGGCAATCTCGGCCCGACCCGAAGGGAATCTCAACCTGAAGGCAATCTTGACCTGAAGGGAATCTTGACCCAAAAGCAATCTCCACCCGAAGGGGATCTCAACCTGAAAGCAATCTCGGCTCGAAGGGAATCTTGACCTAAAGGCAAGGATCTCGACCTGAAGGCAATCTCGGCCCGAAGGGAATCTCGATCCAAAGACAATCTCTACACAAAGGGGATCTTGACCCAAAGGCAATCTCAGCCCAAAGGGAATCTCAATCTGAAGGCAATCTAGCCCAAATGGGATCTCGACCCGAAAGCAATCTCGGCCGGAAGGGAATCTCAATCTGAAGGCAATCTCGGTCCAAAGGGGATCTCGACCCGAAGGCAATCTCAGCCCGACAGGAATCTTGATCTGAAGGCAATCTTTGCTCGTAAGGGATCTCAACATGAAGGCAATCTTAGCCCGAAGGGTACCTCAACCCGAAGGCAATCTCGGCCCTAAGGGAATCTCGATCCGAAGACAATCTCTACCCGAAGGGGAACTCGACCCGAAGGCAATCTTAGCCCGAAGGGAAACTTGATCCGAAGGCAATCTTAGCCCGAAGGGGATCTCGACTTGAAGGCAATCTTGGCCCAAAGGGAATCTTGATCCAAAGGCAATCTCGACCCCAAGGGAATCTCAACCCGAAGGTAATCTCGGCCCGAAGGTAATCTCGGCCCGGAGGGGATCTCGATCTGAAAGCAATCTCGGCCCAAAGGGAATCTCGACCCGAAGGGAATCTCAGCCCGAAGGGAATCTTGATCTGAAGGCAATCTCTGCTCGAAGGGGATCTCGGCCCGAAGGGGACCTCGACCTGAAGACAATCTCGGCTCAAAGGGAATCTCAATCTGAAGATAATCTCTGCCCGAAGGGGGTCTCAACCCGAAGGCAATCTCGGCCTAAAGGGGATCTCGATCCGAAAGCAATCTCAACCCGAAGGGGATCTCAACCCGAAGGGAATCTCAATCTGAGGCAAACTCGACTCGAAGAGAATCTCGACCCGAAGGTAATCTCAGCCCGAAAGGAATCACAATCTGAAAGCCACATCCACAGCTTCGACGACAGGCACAGTCTCGGTGACGAACAGAGCCTTGGCGACAGACACATCCTTGGCAATGGACACACCTTGTTGCACATAAGGAAGGGCTCCATACTCAATGAACTGAAGGCCTAGCTCATGAAATGGAGTAGTGACAGAGATTATGTCATCTTGATCTGTCTAGGTTGTCTTGGCAAGATCCATGAAAACAACTTCTTCATTTTTTAGGTGCTCTCCACATGTAGGTGTAATAGCAAGATTTAGCAAATCCTCCTAGAGTAGCCCTATAATCATCCCTTCACCCTCGTGTAATGCATCACCATTATCGTCATCATCTATTTTCTCCCACTTGTGCAAATGAGATATTAATTTTTCTTCACAATGCTTGAATACATTACTGACCAATTTACACGCTGTCATAGACGAGACACATTCTAGATTACGAATAGCCCACAACATAGATATGATAGGTTGGGATATTTGATCCATCTCTTCAATGCATGAAATCATAAGGCTCTCCATAGCAACTGAAACTTTAGTATCATGACACTCTTAGATTGTGACCAAGAAGTGATGAAACATATCATGGATCAAGTCTTGCAACTCTAGATCTAAGAGGATGTTACTTACTTTGACATTTGCATAATTCTCCAATATTGTAGATCTCCTGCCAAAAGGGTCACCACTGAAGTCGTCAAGACTCTAAAAGCTGTCAACGATCAAATGCAATATCTCTATCATGGTGTTGTCATCATACAGTTCTCTAGGAGCCCAGATTCTCAAAATCTCACTGAGGCATGCTGTAGCTACCAACTTCATTTCCTTGTCATGGTGTCTCAAAAGCCTAGGTTGACTTAAGGCATCCTTAATTGGAGAAAGGATCCTTTGTATAAATCTTGAAGGTAATTGGTTAACCTTACACAAACATACTTCCAATATATCTAATGGAAGATCAATACCCTCGTTGAGCTCTTTGCCAATCCTTTGTAGTGCCTTCAACCACCACTGTCCATCACTGTTGGGCGCCATAGTGTGATCCAAATCCTAAAATCTCTCAATCATCCCAATAGGTTGGCAAGATCACCAGCTCTAATACCACTGTAATGTTCCCGAGGCCTGGTGAATCTTCTTGTGTTTGAAATATACTATTTACTGTTCGTACGGAAAGTAATGTGCGGCAAGGTAGTGACCGTACAGTGGTTGGTCTTGAACCATACGATATGCTGGAGTGGAAGTATGATAGACAGAAGCAACATACAGTAAAAACGAAGTATCGTACGAGAGGCGCACGACAAACCTTCAAGTCGTACGGTGGAAGAGGGCATACTGTGGTGTTGATGTTTGGGTCGTATGACTGGGAGTGCAGGCCATACGGTGTTGTTTAGACCGTACGGTGTTGTTGATGTATGGTGTTGTGGTTGGGCCATACGGTGTTGTTGTTGGGTCATACAAGGTCTATTTCTTAGATCGTATGGTGGGAGAGGAGGTCATATGGTGCTCGTAAGTATGTGTTCGCACAGTTCGTTTCCTTCGGGGTGTTGAATTGAACTACTCCGAAAATAAATCTCGTGCCCAACACAATTCTGGAACAAGTACTTGCAACAAGAAGTAATAATATAATTATTATATAGCGCTCCAATTGCCAAAATGCCAATGATGCCAGAAGTAATTCAGATTCAACAATAATATTGCTACAAACACCAAAACAATGAATGCCAAGTATCCACAATACCACAAGTTGTATTAATGCCAAAGATGTATACAAAGATGGTGTTTCAAAGTTGTCAGATCCGAAACAAACAAAGCACAACAGTTTTGGCGTACAGTGAAATATCAGAGTGATATTCCCGATGGTAGACTAGGGTGGTTGTGAACCACCGAAACAACAATAAACCAAATAGGGAGGATCTTTCACCTCCGAAATGGCAGCCAACAGAATCTCAACAAGAATTAGCAAATACAAAAAAAAAAAAAAATCTCAACATATAAAATCCAACCTACACGCCGAGCATAAATACCTGTCGGCAAAACTCCCAAGAGTGCACAAAAGAGCCGACGGCGACAACTACACCTATGCCAACAAATAAAAATGGGCCCGAGATAAACTAAATCGATCGGGACCCAAATACGATAATTTTATTAAAAATGGGGACATTACATGTGGAAAGTGTCATCTAGAAGATGATTTGAGTGGATTCTCATTAGTTCTCCTATCATTAAATTTTCTCATTCGCTAAATGGAGAATATTCTATTTTGTTGCATTGTATTTAATGTTTGTAGCAACCCTAATTAGGATTATGTTGGGGTGATCTTGGCCATTGATTTCAATTCAATCTAGGTTGTTGAATGTAATTGAGATTCCTATATAAGCCCTCCTCTCATTTGTAAGAGAGTCTATGGAGAATTGTCAGTTAGATGGTGCCATAATTGAAATAAATCATTGAAGTTTAGTGATTTAGTGAAAATTGCACAATCTTATGTGGTTCTTTGATTTCTCAATGTAGAATTTGCTCTTAGTTTAGAATTTTCTTCAAGTGTTTTAGTTGGATGAAAAAAAATTGTGAATGAACCTTCATGGATCTCACCCAATCCATACTACTTGTAGTTTGTTGATTGCAAATTGTTTTGCATGGTCAACCGGAATTTAACATGAGCTTAACTTCAGTTGTCGTTTACTCATTGATATGCATCTTATAAATGGTGTTGATGTTGTTAGTAATGATTTGAACATCAATCATTTACCTTAGAAGATTGCACTAACTTGGTGGAAGTTGATAACAAAATCAAGTCTAGTAGAGTTCACTATCTCTTGCATTTTAGGATTAAAATAGAATCTCTAACCCTTACTCTATTTGCAATTTTATTTCAAAGCTTTGTTAAAATAGGATCAAGTGCTTTCATTGCCATATCATTTGTATAGAAAGTTGATAAATTCAAAGTGAATAGCGTAAGTCCCCTTGGATTACTAGCATACATCAAGCCAAATGAGTTCATATCCAACATGAAGCCACAAGTATGCAAATAGAAACCTTGGAGTTGCCTCTATGATCTTTTTGCAATCTTAGCATGTGTGGTGTCTTTGTTCAAGAGAGGATAGAATGTCCTTTGGCACTTTATTTTGTGTTGGTGTAGTCATAAACACTCATCAACACAACCCACAACCATTTTCATTGTTTCTTTGCGTGCAGAATTGTTGGAAAAAGTGAAGTGATTCATTGGCTTTGTCAGCTTTCTTTGTTTGTAATTTTTTCTTGTCCTTCATCCATTTATATTATCTTCAATTTTATTGTCTAGTTTCCTTTTATCACATTTTTTTATTTTAGTCTATCTTTTGTTAGTCTAGTTAGTTTCTAATTTTCCTGTCATGATCTTTGTACCATGCCTGTACTGGACAAATGTGTCGCACTGATGTCCTACACCCACACTGTCATCTTAGACCCGTGTCCAAGGCAGTGAGCTTGCGAAATTAGACAGTCAACTATGGTTGTTAGCTTTCTCGTTTTCAATAGTCAAAACATTTTTATCTGTTAGCATATCATAGTTTTTTAAGTTGTTTTATTCTGCATAATAATCATTCTTAGTCTTTAATATATCTTAAGTATTTCAGTTGTCTTGATCTCATAGCTCACCAGAGTGCTAGTTGAAGTGAGGTGGTGCAAGGGGCAGTTCATCCCTTGAGATTTTAATCAGTCTCAAGGACAGTGAATTTTCCCTTCTCCACAATGAGAGGCCACAACAAATTTTTAATTGTGACTGAAATTTCATTTACAAAAAATTCTTCTTATCTACGATAGTGTATTGATGTATGCTCAACAAAGAGTTGTATGTTGATGTAATTGTCCCTTGTTATCCTTACTCTAGAGGAACTCATCTTCAATTGATCAGAGGCTGATTTTCTTTTGTTGAAGTTGCATGATTAGTATATATATTTAGGAAGGAATGACCTCTATAATTTATGATGAGATTTTTATTCCATGTTAATTCAACATCCCATGTCTAATCAACAATATGGGTAGCTTGGCCTAGAGCTTCCTAGTTATCATCTTGAGTTAGTAATCTGCTTTGAGAGCAATGGCTAAACAGAGTTGAGGACTCTATATAGATGCTTACATATGACCTTCCTCTTTTGTGTAATTATTTGGGCATAGGGAGCTTGAAGTTGATTTGCAAAAATATTTTTAGGTGTGCAATTTGTCCCCAAGTAAGGAGCCCTTAGGCCTTGAAAATTAGTCTCAGCCATTTTTCATAGCATCAGGCAAAGAGGGTCATAAGCCTTCCCCCACTTCAATCAGTGGCCTACTCAAGTGAGATTGAGTTTAGGTTATGATTTTGTATGTTAAGTGCAACATGAGATGCAAAAGAAACCTGCCTATATGTCCAAACCCTGCTTCTTGGGAATGAAGTATAATCTGGTACAGTTGAATCAGTTTTTCAAATTGTCTGTAATGTAAATCGGCAATTGCTCCGTGGAGATCTGCTTTTTATATAATTCTGAGAGAAAATCATAGTCCCTGGGCCTTCTCCTCATTTGAAGAAAATTTATCTGCTTTGTCAAGAGATGTTAGTAAATGACACAACATATCAAAGCTCAACTTACTTTTCTTTTATTACAGCCTTCGATTTAAAAGACTGGATTATCATTACCTAAACGAATGTGTGTTCTATCAATGATAATATTCCATACAGTTTATTGAATATAAATTTGTTAAATTCAATCTCGCCGTTGCTGACCAAGTCTATCATTCTATCTATTTGGCATCGACTATAGTATTTTATAAGGGAGATGAACTTTGTCTACTTTATTAATTGTCAATGAAATGAAGTTTGAGGCTTTAAAATTGTATTTGTGAATGGCAAGTAATCACATGGATCCAAAGATAACTAAATCAGAAAAACTGAGAAGGTGGTAAAAGATACAAACACAAATAAACAATCTTTTCTGAGAGAAGAGACATGAATTTATTTTTATATAAGTCTGGGAAAATGGTTAAACTACCAATATTCTGATGAATCAGAAAAATCTTAATTTATCTGAGATTTTGTATCACTGGTGCCTGCTTTAATTGATTTGGCACAATACTATGTAATATGTTGACTACTGCCTAAAGTTCTGTAAAAGAAAAATACAGCATTATATCCCAATGATTTGGAAAATAATAATGTTTTATATTAATTGCATTCAATTAGCATATACAATATTACAATTAGCACTGTCCATCCAAACTTCAGACACTCACTGGTGATGCTGCAGGAAGCCTGTTCTGGATGGGGATCTCTGCATACTCAGAAAGAATGCCCCGAAATTCATCACCTGTCATTGTCTCTTTTTCCAAAAGGACCTCTACAATCTTGTCAATTGCTGCTCGATTGTTTCGAATGTGACCCAGTGCTACCACATAAGCTCTGTCAGAGAGAGCCTTGATAGCTGCATCTATATCTTCTGCAAGTCTTTCAGACATAGAATTCCTCGCCATCATTCTCATGATAACATCACCACTCTGTGCTGACGTATCCATAAGTGACCATGGCCCAATCTCAGACATCCCAAACACAGTCACCATCTACACAGTACAGGAAAAATTAGATACTTCCTAACCTCTAAGAAATCTCACAAATATCATGTGAAATTTGTATAATAACAATGTTAGAACATGTACAAATGCACCAGAATCAATGTACCTGTTTTGCCATACTAGTAACCATCTGCAAGTCACTAGCTGCCCCAGTTGTTACCTCGGGCTCACCAAAAATCACTTCCTCGGCAGCTCTTCCACCCAGGCCACCAACTATTCTGGCAAATATTTGTTGCCTTGAGACTAAGGTTGGATCTTCCCCGGGTATAAACCATGTCAGACCCCGTGCTTGGCCACGTGGTACCAATGTGACCTTTTGCACAGGATCATGCCCTGGTGTCAATGTACTGCAACAAATGACAAACAACCAGAGCTCAATGTATTGTTTGCATAGTGAATATGGGCCATGACATTATAGGAGATACTAATGTACTAATTGAACTTCTTAAATCAAAAACAATCAGGTTGGTCTGACCTACCAAAACAAGAATGTAAACAATCTGGCTGCTCAACAGGCAACAGGTGGGAACATATAAGCCTGGTCAAATATAAAAGAATGAGTGGTTCTATATAGAACAATGTAAATGTGATATGCAAAAGATGCATGGAAGAAGGGAGCTTCCCATTGACCTTCCAAATATAACAGTGATGGTAAGGTGTCTAGTTCCCAGATACTTAGGATAATAAACTCAGATAACCATAACAAAAATGACAAGAAAGGAGACTCAAAGCTAGAAATTGTACCTAAAAGCAGTATCAAACACACGTAGAAAGCTCAAACCAGTCATTGCAAACAACTCAAATCCATGAAATAATATAATAATGCTTATGAGAATAAGAGCACTAACGTGCATCAAGACAGAGCGTTCACTTATTGCTTGCAACATTGTTTCCATTTTCAAACCAGCCAGAAGTTTGAAGGAACTAAATTTTGAGGGATAGCCAAGACATGGACAGAGTTAAAAGAGTTGTGTTAAGCATTTTTCACCTTGACCCATATCCCCACATTGTCAAAGCCTCTTCTCTCCGCATTGGCTTTTGACACAATTAGGATAGTCTTAAGAGATTGGATTATTGAATGACACTGCAAATGCATTTAGAAAGAATGAGCCTTCTCATTTTGCCTCTTCCAGAATATGAATGCCAACAGGGGAACAAACCACATAATTACTGGTTAAAAATAGAAATCGGTTCCTTGCTACAGCTCAGTTGGGCATGTAAGAAAATATTTTCCAAATCTCATATCTGCAGCTAAAGGTTATTCCCCTATGTTGTCCTTAACCAAAAGGCCAATTGCATACTATAAATGACAATATAATTCATGTTCCTAAAATACATAAAGACAAATCCAAGCAGAATTAAGTTTACAAATTGAAAAACAAACAAGCATTTCACATTTATGTTATGTGAAATTGTAAAGCGCAAATGTCTTAATATGTTATGTGAGCTTGCAAATTACAAATGTATTTAAACAAACAAGCATTTCACGTCTTGAAAGTACTGTTGAAAATAATATATATGCATTGCATCCAAAGCTATGTTTGATAAACACAAAATAAACATAAGGAATGTATCCTCCCTAATAGATAATTCAATGCTTGCAACAATTGTCCCCAAAAACTACTGGGGAAACGATGCATTATATCTTTGAAAGAATTATAAATAATTTTTACTACATTTTCTGTCAGATGTTTTACAAACAATGCCAGAGAGCCATTCTGCTTCCACAATTAGTTGCTTACCTGTCACAGGCAATAACTAGTGTATCTGATATGAAACAAGATCCATTTATTTGGAAAACAGGATTGTGTCAACTCTTATGACTTAAAATCCAAGCTCCTTTTAAAACTAAAAGCCAAATGACCAAAATGGACGATTTTTAACATTAAAATTAAAAAATTGGAAAGGAGTATGTTCAAGGTGCATAGACAAGTCTACAAGTTCAATGTTCAGAGACACAGAGAAAGCTGCTCATTTCATAGCTTACTGTGATCAAAACAATAGCTCAAAATAACTCGAAGAACAAAAAGAATCAGAAGAAAATAGCAATTATAGACGCTAAACAACATTTAAACAATAACATCTTCAATTTCAAAAACAAAATTTTGTATGCACACAATACACTTTCAGAAAATACATTACATCCAAGGACAAAGGAGACATGGGATCGTTTGACAAAGATCAAGCAGGATAACCATATATAATATTTTCAGAAATCCTAGGCCTAAATTGAAAATTGAAAAATAGTCAGTTGTCCTTACCCACAAATGGCATGACCAACTTCATGGTAGGCAACAAGACTTTTACTCTTCCCATCCGTCATTATTGTCCCCTCCATTCCAGCCACAATTCTGTCAATTGAGTCATCAATCTCCTTTGCAGAAATTGCTGACTTTGCACGCCGGCCAGCCAGAATAGCAGCTTCATTCAAGAGATTAGCAAGATCTGCTCCACTGAAGCCTGGGGTTCTCATTGCAACGACTTCAAGCGAGACATCACTATCAAACTTCTTATTGGAACCATGCACTTTCAAAATTTCTGTTCTCCCTTTCACATCTGGTACATCTACCATTACCTGAGAAAAAGGTGATTTTAATTTTTACAAGTGCTTCAGAAACCTACTACAATGGGACAAATTCAAATAGGAGCAGTACTGACTCAAAAAATATTGGGCACAAACATATTGCATGTCGAATCAGAACAATGGTTACATACCTGTCGATCAAAACGTCCTGGCCGCAACAAAGCAGCATCAAGTATATCAGCCCTGTTTGTTGCAGCAATCACAATGATACCAGTATTCCCTTCAAATCCATCCATTTCAGTCAATAGCTGATTCAGTGTCTGTTCTCGCTCATCATTTCCACCACCTATTCCTGTTCCTCTTTGCCTGCCAACTGCATCGATTTCATCCACAAACACAATGCATGGGGCATTCTCTTTCGCCTTTTTGAATAGGTCACGCACTCTGGATGCTCCAACACCTACAAACATCTCCACAAACTCAGAACCTGAAATAGAGAAGAAAGGGACACCCGCTTCCCCTGCAATGGCCTTAGCTAGCAAAGTCTTTCCAGTTCCTGGAGGACCAATAAGAAGAACTCCTTTAGGTATACGGGCTCCAATTGCAGTAAACCTTTCTGGTTTCTTCAGAAATTCTACCACTTCCATAAAATCTTGCTTTGCCTCATCAACTCCTGCCACATCATCAAACGTCACACCTGTATTTGGTTCCATCTGGAACTTTGCTTTGGATTGCCCAAAGGAAAGGGGAAAACCGGGACCCCCAGGGCCTCCCATTCCACCTGAAGATCTCCTTGATAAAAGGAAAAGGCCTCCGACAAGGAGTAGAGGAAATGCTAAATTTCCAATCAGATTCAATAGCACAGATCCTGAATCCTCTTGAGCATTATGTGCAGCAAAATCAATATTCTTTGCTCTAAACTTTTGGAGAAGCTCCTGGCTTACCCCTGGAAGCTGCACTCTCACTCTCTGGATCCTGTTTCCTAGTTCAGGAGAGACTGCCTCAACAATCGCAATGGTTCCATTCTCAAACAAATCCACTTTCTTCACTCTATCCTTGTCCAGGTATTCCAAGAACCTTGAGTAAGACATTCTTGATGATGTCACTGCTTGATCCTCTGCTCGTGCCTGCTGGGTACTTAACAACGGTAAACCAACTCCTACTGATCCCAATAAACCTCTCAAAAATTCCCTCTTGCTTTCATATTTCCCTCTTTCCAAGGATGCCCTCACTAATATGGACTGGGATGGCCTAGCTGATGAAGTAAAACTACTTGAAGGAACTAATTTCTGGCCATAGAACTTTTTGCACGAACTGCAACTCCTTTGGCCGTTGAGGAAGGAAGTTGAATTCAATGCAAACGGACCCACAGCCATAGTTGCCATCTTTCACGCAAACTCCAGATTTTACAATAATAATTTATTCTGCCACTCAGCAATAATTGTAGTGAGAATATTTGGAGAATTGTTTACAATAAATATAAAATTAGTCATGTCAAATGTACTACAATTTGTATAGAGAATTCAACTATTTGAAATACATAAAATGATATAACTTGATTGTAATTAACCATATTGATGAGAAGAGAGATCTGCTTGCACTCTCTATAATACAACATCAATCCACTTTGATTTATTTCTCATTCTGTGAGTGCAAGTAGAATTACCACATTCCATTTGATATTAGAAATTACTGATTACAAATCTTTAGGACAAAAGTTATGAGCCACAGCATACACTGTTTCCAAGATAGCGCCTTCAATCTTAAGGCTTGATACTTACTATCCTCTGTAGACCACAAGCAGTATGGACAAAAAAAATGTAAAAACTAAATATCATAATATGCAAAGATCCTCCTTCAAACTTCTTAAATTTCTCATCTTTCTTTGAAGTTGATAGTTATCAAATGAAAATCTATGAATAAAATAGATTTTAAAACTACAAATATCACAAACATATATTAAAATCAAAGGATAAACACAGTCTACCTTAAACAAATCTCTATTATATGGCCAAAGAAACATGTGTCCCCATTGTTAAGCCCATGTAGGGCAATAAAATAAAGACGACAAGATACATTCAAAACCTGAAGCAAAAACTTGTAATAAACATAGGCTGCGCCCCAAAAATATTATGCCCAACTTCAATTCAAGAGGATTGACACTAGAAGTGAGATATATTTGACAGCTGCAAGTCGAGTCGCAAGGTCAATGGCTAAGACACTGTCTGTTTTAAATTAACCTTATTATACAGTACACTTGCTCCACTCGAGCCAATTTTGCTCTGAAAGCTAAAACTACATAGATTCAAACTGAGTATTATGAAGATTAGCTAATTCAAGAGGTTCAACATGTCCAAATCTGACTATGAGAAGCAGATTCCAATCTCATCTTGTGCAAGACAGAAAATAACAAACAGATTATTTTGTACATTAGAGAATGATCAAGCTGTACTCTGAGAAATCTAAAAGTGAGAATACATCTTTTGTAAAAGTTTGCCATATCAATTTAGCTACAGAAAACACTTTTGTGTTGCTTTCAATCATTACAACCATAGTGGCAATATGCTTTGTAAGAAAAATTACAACTTTAACAAAAAGATAAGGTTAAAAATGTTTATATATTGCTGAAGTTGACCTTTTGAATCTAAAACATTCATTCTTAAATTACAAAAGGGCGACGAACACACTTCCTTTCAATTACTAGAAAGCAACCCATTTTTACCTGATAACCTTCTCCGTCAAACTACTACCCCACAACTAGCTGAACCACTTCTTATCCAATATCCTCGGGCCTATTCAGTTTTTATGTAAAGTTTGAGATCCATATTAGGTATTGGATGCAAATAAGCTACATCTTGCAAGAAAAGTCGGAGCAAACTAAAATATCGTCAATAAACACAGTTAGGAGCGGGTACAGTAGTGTAATTTACTTGATTTAACCAAAAACCCAAGTTGGTCGAATTCATTTCAAGAAAAAATAAACGCTTGTAAAACTGATTAAGTTCTGCATCCAAACAAAAAAATTATTGTAAGCCAATCTCAGTCACCAAAGATTCTAAATTGATGCTCCAATAAAGGACTCTAAACTAGTGATAAGAGAGCAATCCTAATGTTCAAGCCCCACTGGGTCTATAACTCTAGCTAGATAAGGTGTAACTGTGTGCAGGTGAATTCCACTATGAATGAATAACTTAAATGACTGAATTGAACAACACAAGCAGCTATGAACACTCGGATTAGGCAATAAGGGATCTATTGGTCAATCTTAGGTGTCTAAATTAACAATATGAAATTCATTCCGGAGATATTTTGGAAAGGCCCCCATAAAGTCACCAAAGATTTGCCAAATCAATAATAACAATTAAAGGGCTTTGTTCTTTGAATGAATTTTCACAGCGTATTGTTTCATGATGCTCTTCTTCATTAACCTTGATGATCGGTTCAGCAGACAATCCGAAAACGCAGTTAAACTTAAATGCTACGCAGATGCTTCTAGGATACCCAAATGAAACTGAGGGATTAAGCATACCAGCCAAACTATATCATCGTTCGAATGCCAAAATGTTGCAGATTCAAAAAGAACCAAAATATTCAGACTTAAAATCATACCAGTTTCATATCTTCGTAACAGAATTACAGCAATAAAGAAAACCGAAGAAAAAGGACACAGAGCATCAGCAGATGAAATTTTTAAAGGAGCCCAGTATTCAAAACCATCTATAAAAGGGCTTAAACCACTTACCAGTAGCCGAAAAACCCTTTAAGCCAGCAATTTCTCCCTTGCTATACACTGTCCACAGCCAAAAAAAAGTTTGGAGGAAAAAATTTAAATAGCAGATTCTGAGTACAGTGGACTCGTTTTGTGCCACAAGTACACTTCAATTCTTGTATGCATTCTCTTACCTTGGTCGATCTTTGTAGCCTTGTTTGTGGAGAGTAGATATTTCGGAAGAAGCTTAGCCGTCCTGCTGGATGACGTGGCCTTCTCGCTCCCCCAGATTTGCAAATTTATGACTATTTGGCGATTACCCCCCTTCACCATTGTTGTTTTAAACTTACGTGGCAGAATTGCAGCGTTTTGGATTGGTTCCTAGTTCGTGTGGTATGCAATTTTTAAGGTGAAGTTGATGATTTGGAATTTTTTTTGAATAGCTAGGAAAATATATTGAAGGATTTTGTTTTAAATATCTCAAGAGATGGCTGACCATTTTTTCACTCCCAAGTTTTAGTGTTCATTTATTTTATTTTTTAAAATACCATTTTTTTTTGGTATGATGTATTAATGTTTAATTTGATTTGTTTTAAATATAAGTTAATTTAATATTTTGAAAATTACTAGTTATTATTTATTTTATTTTCATATAGTTCAAATATTTGTCTATGGGGCATAATGTCATGGTAAAGTCATTTGTTGGTGAGGTGGCCACTGAGGTTCAAACCTCCCTTAAGTTGCTTAATGTGCTTGGAAGTTGTGTGTCTTCGCTAGGTCGTTGAGCTCATAGGTTTGAACAAATGAAATGTGTTAATGGGGAAATATGGTCCCCCAAAAGTGGCCTAAGTGGGAAGAGATCCTTAGTAAGTCCTTAGGGCCTCTTAACTAGGCTAAAAACTCAGATTTCTCTGAACATATAGTTCAAATACTTTTTTATTGTAGCTAATCGTGTAACTTAGATCTAATTATTAATCAAAATTATTCCCTGAACACGATTCCTGCCATGGCTTTCTCTTCCCAACTCAAATCTATTTTCTCACTTTCACAAGTCAACCTTTTCAAATAATATGAATAGTATCTATCAATTGCATACCAAATACTTGAATCACATTAACATTCATAGCTTGCATCTACACCTTTATTTATTACTAGGCATCTTACCTATTTGCATAATGTGACCTCATATCTTGTTTAATAGTCTAAGGCTTGACTACTAACAAAGTAGTAGAAAGTATTTCCCTTTGTTTTTGCTAAGACCCTAAAGGTGCTTCTCAAAACCGAGTTTCAAACATTGGTAATACCTTCAAGTAATTGTTTGATCCACACAATGTTTGAACAATTCATAACTACAACAACATACTCAGCTTCGGCAGTAGACTATGAAATATAACTTTATTTCTTTCTTAACCGTGTCACTAATATTTCTCCTAAAAAGAAAGCTCTTCCAATTGTGTTTTTTATGTCATCAATGTTTCCAACCCAATAGCATCAATATATACCTTGAGATCAAAATCTTCTCCTTTTGTGTATAGCAAACCAAAATATTTAGTCCCTTTCAGAAATCTAAATATTATTTTCACTGCAAACATGTGTGTCTCCTTTGGGTTAGAAGAAAACCTTGCAACTACACCAATTGAATGTGCAATATCAAGTCGGTTGTAAACAACATACTGTAGTTTACCAATCATGCATCGGTAAAGTGTCTCATTTACTTCCTTTGTCTCATCTTCCTTTGATAATTTACAACCAGTAGCTATCGGTGTACCAACCAGTTTTGATTCTTCCATATTGAATTTCTTTAGGATCTCCTTGATATACTTTGACTGAGTTATGTAGATCTCATCTTTAACTTGTTGAATTTGTAGTCCAATAAAGAATTTAATCTCTACTATCATGGACATCTCAAATTCCTTTCTCATCTCTTCAACAAATGATTTAGACATTGATTCATTTCCTCCAAATATAATATCATCAACAAATATCTCAGCAATCAAAATCTTATCAGTACTATCACATTTCATATACAACTTTTTGTTGTCACTTGTCCTTTGAAATCCAATCTTGATTAAATAAGAGTGTAGTATTTCATACCATGCTTGGGGTGCTTGACTCAATCCATAGAGTGCCTTATGTAGTTTGCATACCATATCCTTGTTAGAATTCTCAACAAATCCTTTAGGTTGTTCAATGTAAACTTCATCTTCAATAATTCCATTTAAAAATTCAGACTTAACATCCATTTGATAAACTTTGAATCCTTTATAGGCAACATATAGAAGTAATATTCTTACACCCACTAATCTAGCAACAGGGGCAAATGTCTCACCATAATCAATACCTTCTTCTTGTGAATACCCTTTGCAGACTAATCTTGCTTTATTTCTGATCACGTCTCCATTCTCATTGATTTTATTCCTAAAAATCCACTTTTTTCCAATCACATTCTTATCCTTAGGTCTTGGTAAGAGTGACCAAGTATTGTTCTTTTCAATCTGATCAATTTCTTCTTTCATTGCATTAACCCAATCTTCATTTCCTAGAGCATCCTTGACTAATCTTGGCTCAAACTCAAAAATCAAACATGTATTATCTTTCAACTTCTTGTCATGACTCCTGCATTCTTGTCTCCAATAATTTTTATCGGTGAGTTGTGTCTTCTCACATATTTTGCCAATACAAGCTCGATAAATTGTTCATCAATATTTTCATCTCTTAGTGGAGGCTCAACTTTCTCCTTGTTTTCTTCTTGTTGCAGCTTGGTTGCATCAACTGAATTACCTTCACGTACATAAACAAATCTTTGATAGTCTTCAGGTTCCTTTTTCTATCTTCTTCATTCCTTTTTGCAAATTCATCAATTCTCACATTTGCACTTTTAACAATTTTGTTAGTAGCCTTGATCAAACATTTATATGCTTTACTCTTTGAAGAATATCCTAGGAATATACCTTCATCTCCTTTAGAATCAAACTTTCCATTCCTAGCATCTTTTAGTATGTAACACCTACTTCCAAAAAAATTGAAGTAACTAACATTCAGTGTATGCCCATACTATTGTTCATAAGGTGTCTTGTTTGTGCCTTTCTTCAATTGTACTTGGTTGAGTGTGTAGACAACAGTACTAATGGATTCTCTCTAAAATGTTTGTGCAACCTTTTTGTCAATCAACAATGTTCTAGCACAATCAACATATAGATCTATTTCTTCTTTCAGCTATGCCATTTTGTTGTGGATTCCCCAGTGCAAATACTTGTCTTTTGATTCCATTTTCATTGCAGAAGACAATAAATTCATCAAAAATAAATTCACCTTCTCTATCTGATCTTAAACATTTCAACTACTTACATATTTCCTTTTCATCTCTTGCCTTAAGCCACTTGAACATTTGAAATGCATCAGACTTCTCTTTTAGAAATATAATTGACATCATTCTGAATAGTGATCAACTAAAAAAATGAAATATTGATCTCCATAATAGCTTTGTATCTTAATAGGACCAAAAAGGTCAGTATGAACTAATTCCCAAAATACCATTAGATGAGTAAGACTTGCTTGAAAAACTTGATTTTGTCATCTTACCAATCTGACATTCCTTACACATCGTGTTATCAAGTTTGCTTAATTTTGGTAGACCTCTGACTCTATTCTTTTTGTTCACCTTAATCATGTTGTCAAAATTTACATGACAGATTCTTTTATTCCATAGTCATACATCCTCAACTTTAACAAACAAGCAACTCTTTGCAACAGTGTCAAGATAGAATAAATTACCTTTAGATTGTTCACTGGTTCCAATTAAATCTCCATTAGTACCATAAATCTTCACTTTTCTATTTTGAAACTCCAGTCGATGGCCAATATTGTTCAATTGTGCAACACTCAACAAGTTATTGTTTAGTCCTTGAACCCAATAAGCATCATCACGTCTAATATTCTCATTCAATATAATGGATCTTTTACTTTTTATAGGACATGGAGCATCATTGCTAAATCCTCCATCATACTCTTCTAAACTCTCAAATTATCAATATCACCAGTTATATGATGTGAACATCCACTATCAATTATCCATGGGTCAATTTTACTTACATGAGAAATAAGGGATTTTTCATCTTCATACTTCTCTTCATTTGAATCTTCCTTCATAACAACATAGACAACTTCAAAAATTTATTCTATGTCATTAGATTCATCATCGGTTACTCCTTCCTCGACTAGGTAGAAAGACTTCTTTCCTTTGTCATTGTAGTCTCTAAACCTTTGGTATCAGTTCTCCTTCTTATCACTTTTATCATTCATGTCATTGTCAGGACATCTAGATGCAATGTGACCAATCTTGTTGCAATTAAAAAATTTCAAAGACAATTTACCTTTATACTTTCCTTTACCTCTTGGTAGTCTCTTAGCCAGTAGTACTTCCAACTCTTCTTGTTATTTCTCTTCGGTTAGGATATTGTCATATTCACTTCTACATGAACTACTGTGAATCTCTCTTTCTCTTCTTGAAGTTCCAATACTTAAAGATGATTTGAAAGCTATTGCAATAGTCGATAGACTGTTATCATAATTGCTAAGCTCAAATGTAGTCAACTTACCGATTAAGGCTTCAAGAGTAACAACATTATTCAGTATGGATCTCAGTTCCTAAATAGAAGATACTTGGATAGCATACTTGGATGAAAGAGTTCTCATAGTTTTACTTACCACTTCTTCACTCGTTAATGATCCACCAACACCTCTGATGACACTAACCACTTCCTTGATTCTGAAACTATATTGAGCAATGTTATCTTCATCTTTCATTCTTATTTCATCAAAATTTCCTCTAATATTGTCAACCTTAGCTTTTTGTACATGAAGATCACCTCCATAAATAAGTGTAATCCTATCCCACATCTCTTTTGAAGTAACACGGTCCTTAACATCATTAAATTCAACATTGGTCAGGGAAGAGGAAATTTCAATCTTTACCGAGTTATGTTCCTAATTTTCTCTCATCTGATCAACTTTCATGGGTCCAATAGGTGGTGGAGTATAGTCATTATCCAAAATATTTAGTGCAGATTCTCCAATTCCAGATAGGTACAATATCATCCTACTTTGCCATGTTGAGAAACTTTCCTTGTTCGTCTTAAGTACTTCTCTCCTATACATCTTTGGATCTTTTACTCAAGTCTTTAAAACTTATCCCTTTAGAGTACTTAGCTCTGATACCAATTGTTGTATTACAGAGAGGGGGGGAGGTTGAATCAATAATCCTTGATTCTTAGTACCTCAAAAACTTTCTTTGATTAAATCTGTGTCAACTCGATCATACATAATTCACTATTTACCGACAATAGTAAATAAACTTTTACAGTCAACAATAACATTCACAATAATCATTCAACACATATAACACCAGTATTTAATGTGGAAACTCATCTTTGGGAAAAACTACTATGAGAATTGTCACCCACTAAAGAAAATACTCTTCTGAAGTATGATGCGTTAAGAGCCAATCTTGTTAAAGATTACAATACACATTGCTAAGTGTAACCCGATCAAGGGATTTGCCTCAGATCTGTTAGGATCTTCACCTTGTTAGGAGTGGTATGGTTAAAGATCTTTGAACACTCTTTAGAATGTTACCTTTTGCAAGGATTTTACAATAAGAATGTTAAGTCCACTCAGTTAAGATATTTTTTTGTTACAAATGTTAATAAGCAACAGTGAATATATTGACCTATAAATTCACAACTATCCTTTGCATAATCAGATCCTTTATGTGTTCTTTTTCTTCACTTCAATCCTTCACTTTCGACTAGCTTCAACATTCCATCAAATTCTTTTTTCTGAATTAGAATTCAACTTTTCCCTTCTTCACTACATCAATCAGTGACTCTTCAACACTTTAGTTTGACAACCATTTGTTCATACAAATTCATCTTTTATATATACTTTGTTTTTCCACTTAATCTCCTTTATCACATTTTCCTTTGATTAATTTCAACCGTTCGATCAACTTCATAAACTTATTCAATGAATTTAGATCTCAGTAACACATTTTACCATCACCTTGGAACTTGAACTTTCTTGTGTACACACTAAAATGGTGCACTTTTATGAACCATTACATATAAGGTTGCTCAAGAATGAGGCCTCACAAAGCGGCTCATAGCTCTCTATGCATGGAGTTGCAAGGGACTATGATGTGTTTTCTCTCAGCTAGAGCTACAAGCTTGTGACCTTGCTAGTCAACCATACAATGAGAGATTCAAGTGAGGACAAGGGAAAGAGTGCCAATATCCTCAAGAATCACTATGAAAATGCAATGCAATGCAACTACAATGAGAATGCAATCTAAGCTATGAAAGGAAAGTACAAACTATGCTATGAAAGGAAAGAACAAGTATTACCAAGCCTTCCTATTTAGACTATGTGAGTTATTCTATTGCATAAAAAGAAATCTAAGTTAATATGCCATTATCATGCAACTATGAAAGCAAATATGCAACTACAATTAAATGCAATAAATCTTCAATGTCTTCAAACTCCAAATGCACCTAAAACCTGCAGCATAACATTAGCATAAAACAAGTGGATGCAAATGAAGGAGAGAGCTCTCCTTTTATAAGAAATGAGGTGAAATGGACCATGGAGATTAAGAGGCAAAAAGTCTTAATCAGCGATGGAGCTTGAAAGAGGAGCAATCCATGTGCACAAGCATCCCCCAATGAGAGTGAAGTGTTGACTTTTGAGCCTCATGTGAGACAAAAGTGTTTTTTTCCTTTTTATAAAATAGGAATAATGCTTTATTTGTGCAACTTAGGATAAGATGAAAAAGGGGGCTTTTTATTTAATCAAAAGGAGAGGAAATATTCCTTTTAATCAAATAAATACTTAGGATAAATGGTTAGCCCATAGGATAAAAATCTAATATATGATCGAAACTAAGATTTGATCAAGGAATTGATAATGTTGAAAAATATTGATTATTGATAAAAATGATTCAGGATTGATAAATTGAATAAATGGGGCCCAAAGTCTAGGCGACCATTTTAGGGTGCATACATTTGCCCCTCTTTGACTAATGTGTGATCGATTTGGGAACACATGCAGTCAAAGAACAATTGAAATGTGAGATCGATTTGGGATCACAAAACAACTCAGATATGAGGTCGATTCGGGATCATATCCGGACAAAGCATAAACAAAAGGCCTTTGAACATGAGGTCGATTCGGGATCATATTCAAAGTAAGAGATAAGAATCTCAAATTTGAGCAAAAGCTCACAAAAGATGTCTGAATCAAGAGAATCAAGCAATTGGGGATGAGGATCCCATAGGTACTGCCCCCTCAGAATCGAAATCGAAATCAGGTAAAGAGGAGAACAACGAATTGATAAGGATTTGATCAAATCAGAATGAAATCATAATCGAAGGTAAAGGTCAAATAGGTTAACCATTAGGCAATGAAACATGCCCCAGCCTGATGAAAAAGATGTAGTCAAACGTGAGAAATGAGGGAATGGAATGAATATGAATGAAAGACTAGAAGTTTGGAAGACATGGAAATGACGAAATGATAATGCCCCAACAAAGATCGAAGAATTAGGCCTCACAAGATCAGTCAACTGTGCAGAAGGGGGGAATATTTTGAAACGCGATTTTGACTATCAAGATGACCTCGAATTTTGATTTTGAGTCTGAAAATAGATCCAGGACGTCGAAATTAGCTAGGGGTGCAATTTTTGCGCAATTTCGAGGTGTTTTGAAAATGAGGTCAAAAAGTCAAAAGGCTATAAAAGGGGTCAAAATGTCATTTTCAAAAATTATTTGTCTTTTAGCAATTTGAGAATTTCAGAGCTTAGAAAGAGAAAATGGCCTAGCAAGCAGGAGTTCCCGTCCACAGGCATCGATTCGAGCGCGGCCGGTTGCACAACCGGCCACCACACTATCCTGCCCCGGTATGTTGTTGAAAAACTCAAGCTTTTGAGCCTTTTTTCGCATTTAATAGCTTGTTTTAGCACGTTTTTCAAATTTTTAAATTTTAAAAATTTTTGCTAGGCGAACTATAGCGCGATACTTTAGAAGTATCACGCGCTTTGGGGAGAAATGTCGCACAATACTTCACGGGTCCCCAAAGTATCGCGTGACCTAAGGCACCAGTATCGCACGATACTGGGTGAAAGATCACACGATACTGGGCGAAGTATCACGCGGCATGAGGTTTATCGCCCCGCTATAGGGAGAAGTATCGCGTGATACTTCTCCAAAAAAGAATATCGCCTAGTTTTAAATTTTGATTTTTAATGCATTTTTGAGCAAAAAATGACATGGGTCTAGACAACATTACATTTTAGCGATGTTTTATACTGAGTTTTCGGACATCCATCATGATATGTGCTAACAACTGGCTTGGTTTTAGCTTGTAGGAGGTTTTTTCGGCGCTCATCATCAGAGCGCCGAAGGTGACTGGGTTGCGGTGTGTCTGAGATCTGGATGATCCGGGCAATGCCGACATCAGAGCTATGGGATTCAGATATCTGCTGAGGTACCCATATATCCGAGCGGACCATAGATTGTTGACTGCTCTAGCCGAGAGATGGCATAGTGAGCACAACACCTTCCACCAACCTACTAGAGAGGTGTCGATCACCTTAGAGGACGTCTATAGGATCTTACGTGTGCCATGCCATGGCGATCCGGTGAGTATAATCATGTTTTAAGATCTAATATAATATTTCCATATGATGAAAACTGACATGATTCATTTGTTGGCACAGGTGTACTATGATCAGGATGCTACTGAGGGGCGCCGACTGGTGCAGGAGATGTTCCAGGATGTCACTATTCTGGATAGGCATATCAGCTGGGAGAGGCTGATAGATAATTTCGGCAGAGACTACCCAGTGCCATGCATAGTGGCATCTATCATTTCTCAGATCCTGATGACTGACCGTAGTCAGAAGGGTTTTCCGCTCGGATGGGCTCGACTATTGGTTGACTTGGTCGGCAGGCCGCGACGAATGGCATGGGGTCCTGCCATATTGGTAGAGATGTACCATGAGCTGCACGAGATCGTCTATAAAGACGGTCGGACATGGGCATGCAGTGCCATCCTGGCACAGGTATGGGCGTGGGAGCACATCGCTGTGGTGCGTCCCAGGGTTCAACCGAGGGAGAGGAGGTACCCCTATATCTACAGGTACCTCAGGTTTATATCACATGCCCATTCTAGAGATGTGACATATTACAGATGGATTCTAGATGAGATAGCCTCATTCACATGGAGGGCCTACAAGGAGGTTGAGGTTTGGGGAGATGCAGCCGATGAGCTGAGTTATATGCTGTGTAGTCGGCCACTGGTAGGTCGATATGCAGAGATAGTTGAGAGATTCTGCATCACTTGGGTATGGCGGCAGTTCAGGAGGCAGCAGCGAGTCTTGACAGAGACTACCACATATGCCAGGGCCAGAGATGAGGAGGGGCATGGGTGGCTACCCATGTTGGACTATCAGCAGGCTATCGCAGAGACAACAAGGATCAGGAGCGAGCCCTAGGAGTATTTCCCAGATATGGAAGATGCAGGGGCTGATGGAGCCTACAGAGCAGAGCGACGGAGGGTGCCATTCCCTCGGTTTACAGTACCGGATGCACAGGTACCAGCACTGGGAGGAGACAGAGGGGACGGAGGGGACGGAGGGGGAGAGGGAGGGGATGGAGGAGATGGTAGGAGGGGGAGATGGAGGAGGATGGAGAGAGGAGAGGGGTCAAGATCAGGTGGCCGAAAATGGTCACGGGGACAGCGATCAGTGACACCCGAGGAGGAGGCGAGACCAGCTCACCGGCAGGCAGAGGTACAACAGGAGCAACCTGCGGGGGGAGAGGATCTGAGAGCCCATATACAGGCTCAGGAGGTAGAGATACAGTGGCTCTGGACTACTATAGCCGTGAGAGATCAGCAGCTACTGGATTTGAGGGCAGAGCGGGATCAGCAGATATCTGATCTTAGGATAGAGATAGCACGCCGTGAGGTGATGGCACAGGCCAAGGCACTGGAGCTCTGACGAGAGTCAGCGAGAGCAGCCTACTATCACGGGCTATATCTGCAGGCCATCCCAGAGGGTGAGAGAGCACCATCATACTCTCAGCGGACAGGGGTATCAGATGTGGTACTCGATAGGAGAGCCATGCCTCCTCCACCACCACGAGCTCCTCACGAGGGTGGTAGCGAGTCTTAGGGTTAGGTCTTAGATGTTCTGGACATATCTTGAGACTTTTGATCCAGATTTTGGGATCTCATATTGTATTGTGTATCATGACATTGTATATAGATTTATGAGATTACTGGATGTTCGATATATCATGTGTATTTGTCTCATTAGTGATGGATGTACTAGTTTATGTATATTGTCTTGTCATTTTTCTCAAAATGCTTATGTATATGTTTATGTATGTTCTCTCTCATAGATGTATGTTTAATTCTCATATGTATGATATAGACTCATGTTTCTTGAAAATGACAATTTTGATATAGATATGATGATAGGATTAACCCCTTGTGATGAACAGGAACAGGTTCGAGATGAAGAGAACAAGGAGTGAAAGACATGATCGAGAAGAAGAAAAGGTGAGCGCAGTCAACTGACAGGTCCACGTAAGATGGAAAGGAGAGCTCTCTCCATATGCAAGAAATGCAAAACTAGACTATCATGAACCTAAGAATGCAATCTACTATGAAAGTGGTTGACTTGCAAGGTCACAACGCTTATAGACATCTAATTATCATCATCAAGCGTTATTGGTAGCGTCGTAAGATCATACAATGCACACTAGCATAACTATGTGGATATGAATATGATCTTTATCAAATAGAAATGAGGGAATCCCACCTAGGCATCAAAGACGTATAAGTCGAGATGACTAATGCAGTGGGATCACCTAAGTTTGATATGGCGAGATTATGCTTGTATCAAGACACATGAAATTCAGGATAGCTAAAATCATGCACTCGCAAAATAGTCAAGGATAATACCTTGTCAATCCATAGTGTCAAGTAAGACCAGCATAAATGCTCATGACAGTTAGGACCAACAACATATACCCACAAGCAGATAAAGAAAGAAAACATGTTCTCATACCCTCAGTCTTCTAGCTATGCATCATTGAAAACTTCTCAGGGAGAGACCACTCATCAAAGAAATCCTCATAGACAGCACACAAAGAAAAATAAAGTCATCATATCGTCAGTGAGTTGATTGTTTAAGTGTGTGTGTGTGTTGGTCATAGAGTCAGACTCTGAGTATCGCATCTGCAAATGAGCACTATCGCATCATTGCAAGACATCTGATAAGTGTTAAGAAACACTCGATGCAAGGGTAGTGTTGAAAAACACTGTTTGGGGTGGTGTTGAAAATCATCTGTTGTGACATGCCCTAAGAGACAAACGCACCTAAAGGACCAATGCTAACAGTTATGCCCCCTAGACAAAGACAAAGACCAATTCCAAATAAGGTCAAGGCATGATGGGAAGTGGCTAAGTGTCAAGGATGGATGCGAACAAATAGGAGTGCAAAGGCCTCAAGTAGCGCCTGTTTCCAGATTTTCACCACTTGGATTCTTTTTTTTCATTTTTCAGTTTTTTTGTATTTTTTGAATTTTTTGATTTTGTTGTATTTTTTTTAGGACTTTTTATACTTTTTAGGATTTTTTTAGCATCATATATCAATTTTTTTGATATTTTTTCATGATCATAAAATATGTACAAAGGATGCCCCCAGACGAAATAGGCATCAAGGATAGAACTTCTTGAGGTGCACAATGTTGATGGGATCAGGGAGCTGTTCTCCATCAGGATCTAACAGTAAATACGCACCAGTACCAAAAGCAGTTGTGATGACATATGGTCCAAGCCAGTTGGGTTCAAACTTGCCCTTTTGTTCTCTGTTCTGTTGGTTCTTAGGGTTCTCTCCCAAAATGAGATCACCTATCTGAAATTCTCTAGGGCAAACCTTCTTGTTGAATGCTTTGGACATACGCTTCTGATACACTCTCATATGATCAAAGGAAGCCTTACGCTTCTCATCTAGAAGTTCTAGTTCCTGTAACCTCATGGCGCGATAATCCTCATCTGTAATCAAACCTTTGAGTGAGACTCTAAGTGATGGTATCTCGACTTCTAAAGGCAACACTGCTTCAGCGCCATAGGTGAGAGAGAAATGAGTGGCTCCTGTAGGTGTATGAATGCTTGTTCTGTAAGCCCATAGTGCTGGATTGATTTGTAAGTGCTAATCCCTACCATTCTTATGTACTGTCCTATGAAGAATCTTAAGAATGGTTTTGTTAGAGGCTTTTGCCTGTCCGTTTCCCTATGGAAAATAGATGGAGGACCAATGTTGCTTGATTTTAAACTTTTTACATAGATGCTTTAGGTCCTTATTCTTAAATTGGCCTCCATTGTCAGTAATGATCTCAGAAGGCACTCCAAATCGGCAAATGATATGATTCAAGATGAACAAAGAAATGGTCCTCCCTGAAGCAACAGAAAGTGGCACAGCTTCCACCCATTTTGTGAAGTAGTCAGTGGCAGTAATAATGAACTTGTGTCCACCTGATGAGTTGGGATGAATCTGCCCAACCAGATCAAAGGCCTAGTGCTGAAATGGCCAATGAGAAATAGAAGGGATCAGCTCCTTACCTGGAGCATGAATCAAGTTTCCGTGTTTCTGACATTTTTCACATGACTTAGCAAAGGTGACTGCGTCTATCTGCATTGTGGGCCAATAATATCCCACCCTAAACAACTTGCGGGCCATGGAAAGACCATTAGAATGTCCACCACAAATGCCCTCGTGGATGTCAGCTAACGCTTGGTTGGATTCCTCCTTTTCCAAGCACCTAAGGAGCGTCCCATCTAAAACCCTCCTATATAAATCACCAGAGATGAGGGTGTGGCGAGAGGCGTTACTGATGAGGTTTCGGCATTTAGAGCAGTTGAATGTGTCAGGAATGATACCATCACGAAGATATGAATAGATAGCACCATATTGGGAAGACTTGTGTGTGATAATGGCACAAATGACGTGGCTTTTAGACGAGTCAAAGATGGGATGGTGTAGCTCTTCCACCAAGAATTCAAATCTGGATTCATGTGTCTCCAACTGAAGAAGTGAAGCTAACGTGGCCATGGCGTCTGCAGCTTTGTTCTCTGTCCTGGGGATCTGATGAAACGTCACAAAGGTGAAATAGCGTCTCAGAGAATCAACCATCTTTTTATAGGGTATCAATTTGTCATCCTTGGTTTCATACTCTTCATTGACTTGGTTGATGATTAACTGGGAATCCCCAAAGACATGTAACTCTGTGATGTTCCATTCTATAGCCATTCTCAAGCCATTAGTTAAAGCTTCATATTCTGCAATATTATTGGTACATGGGAATAATAGTTTGTAAGACTTCGGAATGTTGTACCCATGTGGAGAAACAAATAACACTCCAGCACCTGATCCATTTTGCATGCGGGAGCCATCAAAGAACATTGTCCAAGTGTGAGTAGTCGTATACAAGATGTGTTCATCTAAAAATTCCACTTGGACTGGCATACTATCCTGAACTGGGAAATCAGCTAATTGGTCAGAAATAGCTTGTCCTTTTATTGCCTTCCTTTCAATGTACTCTATATCAAATTCAGTGAGGACCATCATCCATTTAGCAAGTCTACCTGTGAGGGCAGCCTTACTAAGCAAGTATTTAAGAGGATCAATTTTGGCAACCAAATGTATGGTATGAGCAAGCATGTAGTGATGCAACTTTTGAGAAGCAAACACCACCGCGAGACAAGACTTCTCAATATTATTGTAATTGATCTCATAGGAGACTAGAGTACGACTGATATAGTATATGGCCCGTTCTTTCCCAGTATCATCTGTTTGAGCCAATAATGCCCCCAGGGAAGTGTCTGTAGTTGAAATATATAGGATCAATGGTTTCCTTGGAATAGGAGGCATTAGGATCGGAGGATTAGCCAAGTATTGTTTGATCTGATCTAGGCTCTTTTGACAATCCTCGTTCCAAACACAAGAAGCACCCTTATGCAATGTCTTGTTGAAGGGTTGCGCTCTATCTGCAAGCTGAGAAATAAACCTCCTAATTGATTGAAGACGTCCCTGAAGACTTCTCATTTGGCTGATATTTTGAGGAGGTGGCATATCTAGGATTGCTTGGACCTTTTCGGGGTCAACCTCGATACCTTTTGCTGATATTATGAATCCTAAAAGTTTTCCTGAGGTGACGCCAAATGCACACTTCTTTGGATTCAATTTGAGTTGAAATTGTTCCATACGATCTAGAATTACTTCCAGATCATCGAGGTGTGTGTCCCGTTTTCTTGATTTTGCCAGGGTATCATCCACATAATCTTCCATATTTTTGTGCATCATATCATGAAAGATAGTGGTCATAGCTCTTTGGTAGGTTGCTCCTGCATTCTTTAATCCGAATGGCATGACGTTCCAGCAATAGGTTCCCCATGCACATGTGAATGCTATTTTCTTTTGGTCTTCAAGAGCTATTTTAATTTGGTTATATCCAGAGAAACCATCCATTAGAGAGTATATGTCATAGCCCGCTGTCATATCCACTATCATGTCAATGTTTAGAAGTGGAAAATCATCCTTTGGGCATGCTTTGTTTAAATCTCTAAAATCTATACACACACGAATGGACCCATCATGTTTGGAGACGGGTACTATGTTTGAGATCCATTCTGCATAATCGATGGCTCTAATAAATCCAGCTCTCAAAAGTTTTTCTAATTCCCCTTTGACAAGGAGAGCTACATGTGGATGCATTTTTCTGAGTCTTTGTTTTACTGGCTTGACTCCTGGAGCTATGGATAAGTGATGCATTATGAGATTCGTGTCAAGCCCTGGCATGTCTGAATAGGTCCATGCAAAATTAATTTTCTTTTTCTGTAAAAACTGTACATATGCCTTGGTCTCTTCCTCTGATAAAGACTGAGCAAGATGGACTATCTGAGGATTTTCTTCTGTGTTTAAATTGACTGGCTTTGTTGGCTCAATCAATACTGATGATCTATCCTAGAAATAACTTGGCAAGTTATTAAGTACCCCATCCTTAGGTGCCTCAAAGAGGTTTTCACCCTCGGATGTGTCATTTCTTTTTACTATTTTTGGTTCTGACACTGCCACAAAGTGGTTTTCGCCATCAGACCTATTTTTCTTTTTCTCTTTGATTTTGAGACTGAGGTACTTAATATCAGGCTCTGTCATGCTGGTTGTTGGTTCACTGGTGGAAGAAGCCACGGGTTCAAGGGCATTCAGATAGCAGGCAATTTTGTAATCATTCTGAAAGGTGAGGAATGTGGGCTCTTGATGGCGCTGAGACCAGTCAATTAGGTCAAAGTGAACAAGGGGTAGGTCAATGACTGGTTCAATGTTGTTTATGCGAAAGATGTCATCTCTAGTGACCATATAATCAGAGTTCGTCAAGTCTTCCCCTAAGATACCCGAATTAGGACTCATCCTATCAAACGAAGCGTCATCCACTAAGGTAATTTGAGGAGTATAATCCTCTAGTCCTACACTAGGCTCGTTAGCCGCATCGGGTTGGGTACTATAAGCATGGATAATATCTACGTCCAGATCAACTGTTGCATCTGAAAGTGAGTCCCACTCATATTCGTGAGAGTCTGTGTCTGAGTCATCATTTGGGCCTCGTGATGTAGAAGCCTCAAGGTTAGGAAGGGTTTCCCCCTCTCTAGTGCTAGTATTGGTACTATCCGTCGCGGCTAGGACAGTAACACTTTCCTTTATCGATCTAGCAGTCATACAATCACTATCCATCACAGATGGGATAGTAGGACTATTAGGTATCAAATCTATGGAATCTCCCCAAAGGAGATTTGTTGAGGGCACCCAATCATCAGACACATCTTGTTGATTGGAAAGATCAAGCATATAATCTGAGTCACTGTCACTGTCCATCGCAGCTGGGACAGGGACACCTTTCTTCTTTTTATTCTCAAAACCTAAGCCAACCGTGGACTTGTTATCTGAAAAGAGCATGATCAAGAGGCTCAGCTTTAGCATCCAGCCTATGACTAAGGGGACCATATCTCGGATAACCCATATTCTTAACCATTGTGTACCCTTTCCCATAAGTTTCAGGTGGAGGAGCAAAATTCTTGTTGTGTTTGTATTTTTCCTCGTGGTAGATCCAGTCTCTTATGGCAACTTCTTCTTTCTCTTCTTGAATGGGGACCGAAGACTCAACAAATTTCCCAAATAATGTCATTGCTGATGATGAAGGCTTCATATTTGGGGATGGTCTCCCATAAGACCTAGGAGAGATTGGCATGTTTGTAAAAGAATCCATTTTATAATCTCCCATCCCAAGATCTATGGTCTTGAACTTCTGCTTGCATTGTTCAAGTGAACTACTAGGACTGTCAGCTTCCCTATTCAAAGGTACATGTGATCCCGCAGAAATGTTATTAACTGATAAAGCACTATCTCTAGGGATGCAAATTTCTACACCGTTATGGGGAAACTTAACACACTAGTGGTATGTTGATGGGACTGCTTGCATTTCGTGAATCCATGGCCTACCTAGCAAAATGTTGTAGGCTAGAGGTCCAACATCAACAATTTGAAATAATATATCTTTTTCTACTGGACCAATGCGAATAGGCAAAATAGCCAATCCCTTAGAACTTCTTTCTGCTTCGTCATATGCTTTGATTGTGATCCTTTTTCTTGTGTCAATGACGTTCTTAGAATATCCTAGAGCCAGCAACAAACTCAGGGTACAAATATTGAGCCCCGCACCCCCATCTATCAGTACACGCCTAACATGGGTTTTATGAATCATGACTTCAATGTGTAAGGCCAAGTTATGTGGGTGACTGATGGATTTGTCATCTTCTTCTAAGAAGGTGAGGTAATGAGGGCTAGCCAAATGGTTGACCATGTTTTTGAATTGGTCAATATCTAAGTTGTTAGGGACACTGGCTGCTCGCAAAGCGTCTTCAAGGACGCGCCTGTGCTTAGGAGATAATTCTAAAAGGTCAAAAATAGATATCTGCGCGGGTGTATGTTGTAGCTGGTCAATAAGATTATAATTGGAATCAGGACCAACGGCAGATTTGGGAGGAGCACCTTTGGACATGGGCTGCTTAGACTTGCTAGTGCTAGGACCTCTAATGATAATGGACGCTTGGGCCTGTCCCCTAGTGACAGCATTGAGGGACTGAGGCGTTCTTTGTGAGTGAGGCCCTCTTATCACCACAACGGGTCTTTCATCAGTCATAGGAGTTGAGTCCACATTATGTCCATAGGAATCTTTCCCTCTCATCATGTTGACACTATCATCCACAACTTCAAGCATGTTAATGACGTTCTCTGCATTTGTGTAGGTGTAGTTGATAGCTGCCTTGCCATTCTTAGAATTTTCTCCTTTCTCATATTTAAGCAAGGGCTCTTTAAAGGCTTTATGATATGCATTAGTGGTTAACCCATCCACTTGTAATTGTCCTTTCTCAATAAGGTCTTGGACAAGATTCTTGAGTTTAAAACAATTTTCTATGTCATGTCCAATCCCATTATGAAAAATGCAAAAAGCCTTAGCATCCCACCAATGAGGTAAAGGATCCGGTATGCGATGTTTTGTAGGATCCTGTGGGTGTGCCAAATTATGAGCAACTAATGTCTTAAAAACATCTGCATAAGATTCTCCCAATTTGGTAAATTGTCTTTTCTCCATTTTAGATCACTTTTGATACTTAGGTTTGTCTTGTTGTGTTGAAGACGTTTGCAGCTTCATAGCTTGAACTGCATGGGAGAGGTTAAGAACTCCTTCATTTTTTATGTGAGATGAGTCGACAACTCCATCGTTGACCACTTGCTTGTTTTTGTTCCAATAGGATTTCCTTTTGTCCTTGTTACCATTAGTATTTTTATTTTGGCTATTGTTGTTATTTGTTGGTTTAGCCCAAATTCCTTGTTCTTTTAGGACATCCTCAATGCGACATGCCACCTCTACCATAGTATCAAAGGAATTAAATGGGATTTTCTTGACTTCATATCTTAGTTCGGGTATTAGATTGCTCACAATGATATCAATTCTCTCCTCTTCAGGAATTGTCCTTGGGTATTTTGAACACAATCGCCTCCATCATTGTAAAAATGTGACAAAAGATTCCCCTTGATTTTGCTTGAGTTTGCACAAATCAAGCATTGTGACTGACCTTGATAGGTTGTAAGCAAAATGCTGAACAAACCTTTGGACAAGTTCTTTAAATGTCTTTACTGGAGGGGAAAGATTAGTGAGCCACTCCATGGCTTGACCTTTCAAACTCCTTGGGAATAATCTCATCAAGTAGGAGTCTTCATGGTGAAAGGAAAAGCTCATTATGTAGAACTGTCGAACATGGTCATGAGGGTCACCAGTGCCATCATATTTGTCATATGTTGGGAACTCAACTTTCTTAGGGAATTCTACCATCACCACACTTTTGTCAATGGGGTTAGGACATATGGAGTCCAAATGAAACGTGCTCTTGAGAGCCTTCATCCTGTCTATATCCTTTTGCATTTGTAAGATCACCTCATTAGTTGAAGGGTTCTGTTTCTTGATCTTTTGGTGAACATCAAAATTATATGGAACTTTAGCGCCTTTGTTGATAAGACTTTCCAAGAATTGGTCTTTGTTTTGTTCCACATATTGCTCCACATATGCCTGAAAGAATAGTTCTTGTTGCATAGTCATGAAGTCCATATGATCAAATTTAGCATAACTTCCTCCATGTTGTGAGCCATGATGTGCTTGTTGGGAGGGTTGCTTTGAATGTCTATGAGACGACTGTCTCCTATGATGGTCATATCTTGAAACCCTTCTTCCTCTAGGACTTGGGGATCGTGAGGGTGTCCTTGATCTTCTTCTAGGGCTAGGGGAAGGGGTAGATGGGGGTGAGTTGGTCCCACTATTGGCTCCCCTCCCGTTGAATCAGCTTTGGAGTTGTTGTGCATAGAGTCTATCTTCTTCTTCTTGGGTGACTCTTTTCTGTATATCCAACAATGCACGTTCCTCTTCCTCTAGTTGTCTGAATTTTTCCTTTTTAGCAGCCTATTCATCTAAGTAGGCTTGCTTCTCTCTCTCAATGTTTCTCAATCTTGTATTTGCATATCGAGAGGTGTCTTTAAGTGGAGAGGATTGTCTCGAATGCCTTATAGCATTAGCTGCGTTTATGTGGTGATCACTAGATTCGTTGTTCTGATCTTCATGTTGTGACCCTGAATCTGAGTGAGCTTGCTTATGATGTCTTTTAGCTTGTTGATGAGCATCAAAATACCTCATGTTGTTGGGAGGGGACTCGGGTGGAATAGCATGAGAAGAACCACCATACTCTCTTCTGTGTCGTTGGAAGATATCCTCGAGAGTTTGATTCATGGCTTCTCTTTGTTGTCGGGTAAAAGTGTAACTCATGTCCATGCTTGATGAAAGTGGTATGAAAGAGGTGCTCACTTCACTAGGATTAGCTCCCAGATTAAAATAGACCTCAGATTCACTCTTAGGAGATTGATCAAAAAGGGGTCCTTTTCCCTTAGGTTGTCGATGAGTCTTGATAGGTGGTAACTGGCTAAAGGCAACAGGGGGTTGCTTCCCTTGAATGACTTGATACCTTGTCATAACTGACATGAAAGAAAGATACTCTCAATGAGAAGGTGACCTCTCAAAGTGTCAACGCCAAACTAGGATAATTAAAGTCCTCTATTGTCCAAAGAGAAATGAAAAGAAAAAAAGGGGCTTTACCAACACTGTCAAAGAGGTGCTTCAAATCAAAGGGTGACTACCCTTCCACTTTTGAATCAGGAGGTTGGACTAGGCCAAAAGATAATTGAAATTGAGATTTAAATGAAAGCGATTTGGACAATAAGAGTACTAAAATTTTCCAAGAATGTAGCTAACAATCTTAAAGATGAACCTTGGCACCAAGAATGGCCTTCTAACTTGACAATTATTCCAAAGTGATTTCATAAATCAAATGATGCTATCCCGGAGGACTAAAAACCAAAAATTTGGAGTCAAGACAGGTCTCACACGTCAGGGTGAGAAGCCTACTCTAAGACCTAGCCTGATTAACAGCAACTGAAACTGACCAAAATTTAAGCACGGTAGAATTTAACCAGGCGATATACTCCAGGCTACTGGGGCGATAAACCTATAACCGCGCGATACTTCACCCGAAGCCAGGCGATATACCTCAACACTAGCGGGCGATATACTCCAGGCTGGTCGGGCGATAGACCGTCAGGGGTGAACTATCGCATGATATTTCTCTTCAAAGCAGGCGATATTTATAGTAAGCGCGAAGTATCGTGCGATATTTCACTTTGCAAGGCCCGATACTATTGCAGAATTGTTTAACTCTTGACCAGAATTGTGTAAAATTTGCATTTTTGGGTCTGTTTGGTCAAAATTTCCAGTCTGAGGATTGATGTTTTTGATTTCAGTCACAATATCAGCAGAATTTCGGTAGGCTTGCAAACAGTAAGGGATCAAAACATGGTCTCAAACACTTGAAACAAGGGCAAAAGCAACCTTGCCAAGACAAACACTTGTGATATCAGAATTGAAACAACACCCTATGAATGCTACCGATTGTTTGTATGTAAGAACGTTTGCATTGGTATCACACAATAGAAGACACTTCAAGCAAATCTATCCTTAAAAGTCAAGGCTCAATACTTACCAACTTAGCCCACAACTTGATGCCCCCTCGCCTCACACCAAGTGGTTATCCACAAGAGATGTTGGCTTTGTCATGGAAATGTCAAATGACATAACCAAAGGGACACATATGGTGAGTATCTTAAGGTGATCCGGGTAAACCACTTGGATCAATCCTTGCACTAAGAAGATAAGCGGCTAAAATAAGGTGGCTTCTATCTAATGGTTCTTAATAAGGATTTCCGTTCACAACACCCCTCTTGCTCCTCATAAAGGACTAGGACCTTGCGGCCTCAAGAGTGCCTTAAGCATTCTTGTTCAATGTTTTCCCCATGGTCGCAATCCCATGAGCTACTCACATCAAACGAAGACAAGTGTTATGTCTACCAAGGTTTTTGGTGTCCTTGATAGCCTTGAGATTATAGTGAGTTGGAATCACTTGCCACCAAGGAAAATGATGACAGGGTTGTCCCCACTAGGTTGTCCCCACTTGAGTCGTTCCTCTTGATTGCTCAAGAGCAGGCCCTCTAAAGGATTCTAACAACTAAATAAAAAGTGGATCAACTCTTGAGGTTCAAGGTTTTTGGTTCACCACAAGGGTGAAGAGCATACTCCCCTATCTCAAGAATCTCTCCCAAACACACCAAGCAAAGAGGTTCAATTACTCCCTTGCTTCCAAAACCTTAAGATGGGTCAAGATTTTCTGGTTCACCTAAAGGTGAAGAGCATACTTCTCCTACCACCTCAAGATCCCTTTCACAAGGTATTAAGATTCCTAATACAATTAGTGAATGCCACACTTGAAAGGAAAGCAAATAAACAAGCAAGAAACTTTTTTTTTTTGTTTTTATGCTTGGGCAGCCTTGCAAAAACTGTTAGTAGCCATCTTTGACATGCATTTTTAGCAATTTTCAAGCAAATGAGAGCACCTACAAACAAACTTGTTAGACCCACAAGGTTAGTAAAATCCAAAATCCAAATGTAAATGTGCAATATTCTGATAGATTTAAGCTTAAAGATGCAGGTTAGACCTATCTAAACACAGCAAAGCAAAACAGCAAGCTAAAATAATCAAATTCGGATGAGAAAACTGGAAATGCAAGTCTCTGTCAGACCAGGTGATATTTCTCAAACTTCACCAATATCGCGCGACACAGTTTCCTACAGTCGTGCGATATTTCTCAGTCTAGGTGATACTTCTCACTATGGGCGGGCGATACTTCACCCGATAACAGGCGATATTTCTTAGTATTGGCGGGCGATTCTTCTTTCGCGCGAAGTGTCACACGCTATACAAAGGTATATCGCGCAATATTTCTAAGAAGTATCACACGATACTCTGAGACTGAAAACTAGAGACTGAAAACCAAGCCAAAAATTGACAAAAATTTTGATGAAAAATACAGAATTAAAGGGACAAAGCTAATCTACTCTACCCCACTGTGGGCGCCAGAAATGTACACACTAAAATGGTGCACTTCTATGAACCATTACATGCAAGGTTTCTCAAGAATGAGGCCTCACAAAGTGGCTCATAGCTCTCTATGCATGGAGTTGCAAGGGACTATAATGTGTTTGCTCTCAGCTAGAGCTACAAGCTTGTGACCTTGCTAGTCAACCATACAATGAGAGATTCAAGTGAGGACAAGGGCAAGAGTGCCAATATCCTCAAGAATCACTATGAAAATGCAATGCAATGCAACTACAATGAGAATGCAATCTAAGCTATGAAAGGAAAGTACAAAACTATGCTATGAAAGGAAAGAACAAGTATTACCAAGCCTTCTATTTAGACTATGTGAGTTATTCTATTGCATAAAAGGAAATCTAAGTTAATATGCCATTATCATGCAACTATGAAAGCAAATATGCAACTACAATGAAATGCAACAAATCTTCAATGTCTTCAAACTCCAAATGCACCTAAAACCTGCAGCATAACATTAGCATAAAACAAGTGGATGCAAATGAAGGAGAGAGCTCTCCTTTTATAAGAAATGAGGTGAAATGGACCATGGAGATTAAGAGGCAAAAAGTCTTAATTAGCGGTGGAGCTTGAAAGAGGAGCAATCCATGTGCACAAGCATCCCCCAATGAGAGTGAAGTGTTGACTTTTGAGCCTCATGTGAGACAAAAGTGCTTTTTTCCTTTTTATAAAATAGGAATAATGCTTTATTTGTGCAACTTAGGATAAGATGAAAAAGGGAGCTTTTTATTTAATCAAAAGGGGAGGAAATATTCTTTTTAAGCAAATAAATACTTAGGATAAATGGTTAGCCCATAGGATAAAAATCCAATATATGATCGAAACTAAGATTTGATCAAGGAATTGATAATGTTGAAAAATATTGATTATTGATAAAAATGATTCAGGATTGATAAATTGAATAAATGGGGCCCAAAGTCTAGGCGACCATTTTAGGGTGCATACATCTTGAAACTTGTTCCTCTATTTTAACCACTTAGATATGTCTCATAGATCATCATCATGAATTTTCTTGATCGTAGATCTCTCCAACTAACTCTTCCTTATCATCATAATCTTCCAAGTCATCATAGCTCAACATTAAATGTTGTATGATCCTTGTATTTAATTTATGTTCCTTACTCGGTGACTAAAACCTTTTGCTCGGTGTGTTGAGTTCCTTTGCCTTTACTGAAACTTACTTTTCTCTTCCTGAATGACCTTTTCTCTTTACCAAATGACATATTCTGCTCGGTAGCCAAAACTGTTTAACTTATCGACTTGATTAAACTTCTTTACTACCTTGATATAATCATATGTTAGGTAGAAAACAATTATATCAACATAACCTTAGCATTGTCTGGTCTGTATCAGTTGCCCAAGTAAGTTCTTCATCTTCACAACATCTCACTTCTTTTTCTTCTCCTTAACTCATTCAACTTTATATCATACTCTAAATGATATGGAAACACAATATAAACCAGATATCAATTGCTTGACATCAATGACAAGATAATAGCTGATCTAATCATTCTACAAACTTGTATACCTCTGATCTTGATTAGTCTTCATCATCATCACCATCAGTTATAGTAACACCCTAAATACTTGTTGATTGTGTTTGGATTTTTTGTAGCCAACCAGCTAGGAGGTGATTCAACTCACACAATCACAACAGACTTTTGTGGAGCAATCTTTGCACTAGATGACTTGCAAAAAAATTGGAGTCTATCAATAGTATGATCAAAATTTTCCTCATCAAGTTCAATGAAAAGAGAAATATCATCAAAAAACTAAGCATTGATTAACTCATCCTTATTAAGGAGTGTAATGCTCGTTACTGGTGGACCAAAATCAGTAGACCTCATAATATAGAAAAATGCATATGTTTCTAGAAAAATTAAAGAGGGGGCAACATGACAGCCTTGTCGAATTGACATCTATAACAAAATTGGTTCAGATAGTTTCCCATTAACATTAATGACAATGGATGATTCATTGCATAATATTTCAATCCATTTGCAAAAATAAGGAGGAAAACCAAAAGCATTTAATATTCCAATAACAAATGGCCACTCTACTCTGTCATAGGCCTTCTCAAAATCCAACAAGATCATGACCGAGGATTGTCCATCCTGCTTAGCCTAATGCATCACTTCCCAACTTGTAATAAGATTCTCAAATATATATCTCCCATGTATGAACTTAGCTTGTGTTACTACAATTTTTTTACCTAGAAGACCCATGATCATGTTTGATAGAAGTTTCACAATGATTTTGTAGGAGATGTTTAATAAAGTAATAGGTCTCCAATTTTGAACTTGTCTCTTATCACCATCCTTAGGTAATAATTTGATTTCCCCCCTGTTGATATTCTCTCCCAAAGATCCTTCATGAAAAACTTTATTATATAGTTCAAGAAGCTCCATGGAAATCCAGTCAATGTTAGATTTGTAAAAGTCAATAGGGAGACCATCCACCCTAGGAATCTTATCATTTGCAAGTGATCAGATGGTGGCTTCAATTTATGAAATTGCTGATTTCTCCTGACAGATGACCAATTTATGCATTGTCAATATTCTTACGAATCAATCTAAGACATTTATGCAAAACATCATTATTCTCTGCATTGAATTCTCAAGTGAAAAGATTGGAGTAGATGAAATGAGTGCTAAGTGTTCCATTTATTCTCATGAGACATGGGTCAATGAGTTTGACTCAAAAACACACAATTGAATCCTAATAGCAATATCACAATTTGGTTTGTTGTGGAAAATATCTCCTACTTCTTAATATCAATCATTTCAAAGTATATGAAGGGATCAACCAATCATGTCCATATAATTTCACTAAAATATAT
Organism: Chamaecyparis obtusa; assembly: GCA_027943335.1. Taxonomy (NCBI): domain Eukaryota; kingdom Viridiplantae; phylum Streptophyta; class Pinopsida; order Cupressales; family Cupressaceae; genus Chamaecyparis; species Chamaecyparis obtusa. The sequence continues at coordinate 277,098 of BSBK01005181.1, forward strand.
GATATGTCAAAGATGTCACATGTAAACTGAAAGATATATTCCCATATCAATGCCAAAAACTTATCAATACCAACTATATCAAATAAGAATACATATTGACCATGTACCAATCAAGTTACCTTGTGAATAAGTATAAACATTTTCCATATACCTAAATTCATTGCCTATCCATATATTTGAATCCACAATCAAGTATGCAATACCAATGTGATACCAATCAACTATATATGTAAAGACCAACATTGTAACCAAATCAATCAAATATACCTATCCACTATCCAAGATTGGTGG